>JAOEHY010025912.1:26391-36481 GCA_025447955.1 Psilopsiagon aurifrons
CCAGCATGGCTTCACTAAGGGGAAATCCTGCCTGATCAATCTGGTGGCCTTCTATGATGGGGCTACGGAACTGATGGTAGAGCAGTTGATGTCATCTACCTGGACTTGTGCAAAGCATTTGACACTGTCCCATATGACATCGTTCTCTCTAAATTGGAGAGACATCAATTTGATAGGTGGACCACTCAGTGGATAAAGAACTGGCTGGATGGCCGCACACAGAGTTGTGGTCAATGGCTAAGTGTCCAGCTGGAGACCAGTAATGAGTGGTGGCTCTCAGGGATCGGTGCTGGGACCGCTCTTGTTCAACATCTTTGTTGGTGCCATGGACAGTGGGATTAAGTGCACCCTCAGCAAGTTTGCCAATGACACCAACCTGGGTGGTTCAGTCGATAAGCTGGAGGGAAGGAATGGCATCCAGAGGGACCTTGACACGCTTGTGAGGTGGGCTGATGCCCAAGCTGATGAAGTTTAACCATGCCAAGTGCAAGGTCCTAAGTCTGGGTTGGAGCAATCCCGGGCACAGCTACAGGTTGGGCAGAGAAGAGATTCAGAGCAGCCCTGCCGAGAAGGACTTGGGGGTGTTGGTCAATAGAAAAATGAACATGAGCTTGCAGTGTGTGCTCGCAGCCCAGAAACCAAGCGCATCCTGGGCTGCATCAAAAGGAATGTGACCAGCAGGTTGAAAGAGGTGATCCTGCCCCTCTACTCTGCTCTTGTGAGACCTCACTTGGGGTATTGTGTACAGTTCTGGTCTCCTCAACATAAGAAGGACGTGGAACTATTGGAACAAGTCCAGAGGAGGGCCATGAGGATGATCATGGGACTGGAGTACCTCCCATATGATGATAAGATGAGGAAGTTGGGGCTGTTCAACCTGGAGAAGAGAAGGCTGCGTGGAGACCTCATAGCAGCTGAACAATATCTGAAGGGGGCCTATAGGGATGCTGGGGAGGGACTCTTCATTAGGGACTGTAGTGATAGGACAAGGAGTAATGGGTTCAAACTTAAACAGGGGAAGTTTAGATTGGATATGAGGAAGAAATTCTTTACTTCGAGGGTTTTGAGGCACTGGAATGGGTTGCCAGGGAAGTTGTGAATGCTCCATCCTGGGCAGTGTTCAAGGCCAGGCTGGACAGAGCCTTGGGTGGCATGGTTTAGTGGGAGGTGTTCCTGCCCATGGCAGAGGGGTTGGAACTAGATGATCTTGAGGTCCTTTCCAACCCTAACTATTCTATGATTCTATGATTTACCGCTTTCCACTAGAACTTTCAGAAATTGGCAGAGTTTGGCTAGGTTCATGCCAATGGTTTCTTTTCTCTGTTTCTACACACAAAGGATGGCTGGGAGGAAGCCCAGATTGTGCTGATAGGCAAATTCCTGATGGAACAGACACTTGTCCCGGCACAAGGAAAGGGGAGCAGTACTGAAGTGCTTTTTGTCCCTGCGAACACCACTGATCTGCAAATGCAGCTGATCTGTGTTTCATTTTCTGCTTTCATCGCAGGCACACACTCTCAGCTATTTAGAAATGGTAAATTTTAGTGTGACTTAATATCTAATCATCTGACCCTTGAAAGAGGGAAAGGACTGCTTCTTTGGCTTTTAATATGAGCAGTAATAAAATTATTTCATTTACAAGAGAGAGCTTTCACAGCAGCATCATCACAGGGATGAAGAAAGAATTTGCCCATTTTGATCTTTTAGGAAATGTTCTTTCAGCTGGCTTGACGGCTGAGATGGTTGAATGAGAGACATGGCACAGGGAACTAAATGAACTGAGGTGAAGGATTAGAAAAGAAGAATCATAATTATAGGAAGGATTCCATGTTATATAGAGATAAAAGGGTAGAACACAAGGGTATTTCCACAGGCTAGGCTTAGCCTAAAAAAGGCTAGTTTCCTTACAACTTACTGGGCAAAGACACTATAAACGACCAAAGTCCTGCTGGAGACAGCAATTTTTGTCTGCACTGAGAGCAGAGGAGTCTCCGCTTACTCCACAGGCCAAAACCAGTTTCTGAGAATGTATTCATCTCCTCTCCACAGTGTACAGGAGGAAGAAAATGACAGAAAAGACTTGCTAAAGGACAGATGATTGCATCATCATAATCTTGATGAAAGAGCAAAGGGAAAGGTCACTGGAAGGAAAGGCAAAATAATAAACCAAAACCTAATTTTGTAATGAAATTAGTATGACAAATGAATAGCTGATCTTAGATGAAGCACCGTCACATAACTCCTCAACATGGAAACTTGTAGCTGCGCTTGCAAGTCACCCGAAACATCACTCTTGATTTCATTTCTGACTGGAAGTAGGAAGAAAATCAGCACACATTCCTCACGATCCCTACATAAGCTTGCTCTTCCAAGCTTAAGCTAACTCATTCTTGCCCATGTCCTTCCCCCAAGAATAGCAGAGGACCACCTTATCCCCTGATACTCCCTTCCTGTGCTCTGTGACAACCAGGCAGTCCTGTCTCAAGCTGACAACAGGCCTATTCCTCTTTCTTGGAGGAAAATGAACTTGGACTCCTGAGACACACCCATCACTAACAGCCCCACTGGAACTGAACAACTCTTATTCAGCTGTTTTCATTTAGAGTAGGTCTAAATTTGGGACTGAAGAAGCAGTCTGTACCAAGCTAGCTAACTTTATCAATAAATTTTCTTAAAAATTAGCAAAGCTTTAGTTTTTAGGTCTTTTATTTCTAGCACTGACAGCAACATCAGTGTTAATCTTCTGCTTCTTGCTAACACCTGAAACCCTTCACAAAGTGGCATGGAATTTTGAAAAGTTGTTGTCTTCCAAACAGTCAGATTAGTTAAGGAGAAACTGAAAAGCAGAAGCTGCCCAAAAGCAAATGTTTTTAGTAAGGGAACAGAGAAGCATCAGTGTAAGCCCCAGCAGCAGAAGAGCTTGAAGAACCTTAACTTAGCTCACTGCTTATGCAAAAAGAGGTGAGAAAAGTTCATGCTGTGGTTTTTCTGACACTTGAGTGAGCACTGGAATTTGAATGCAACGGAAAAAGAGCAGTGGCACAGGCAAGTAACTTCTAGTCAGGGAAAAAAGCACAGGCTCTGACCAGAGCACAGCACAGTGTGAACATGCCATCGTATGCTTGGTGTGGCATCTCTTTGATATACAAATGTACAGACTGGGCAGTGGAGGCATTTAGTTAATTGGAACTCCCAGAAAAAAGCAGTAATTGCTATTTACTGTGGCAAGAAAGAGGGTATGTATACATCACTTGCACTTCCATAGTTGTTCACATCACAGGAAAAATTTCCCATCTGTTCTTGAGAAGGTACAAAAACCTGATAGTTTGTGATATATATGACCCAGAAGAGACAGATGCTCGGAAGACCATATTACATTAACAGGTTTCTGCTGAACACAAGTTAACGCATACAGGAATGGGACTCCAAGTCTTTTGTTTTCTAATGGACCACACCACTAATGAGGTTTTCATGACAGCAAAAACAGGGTTTCAGCCAGAAGGGGTTCTGTTTAGTCTTAGGTAAAAATCAAATGCCTGAAGCCAGTCAACCACAGTCCACTTCAGCTCTTGCTTTCTTTCACCTGGAGTACAGCTGCCAGAACACATCAGAAAATCAGTACCAGCCGTCTACAGAAAGGCAGTAGGACAGATATGCATCATGTGTAGACAGATCTATTTAAAAACAGTCTCTCTGAGGCAGTAACGTCTTGTCATAACCTTAAATCATATCTACCACTGAGGAATATAAATGGATAAAACAAAAACAATTTAATTAGTCAAAGCTGCTTTTTTAATGCTCCTGATCCAAAGAATAAAGCAAAAGCTGATTAAGAATGTATCAGTTGTACAATCTTATAAACCCAGGGAAAAGGGCCAAGCAGGAAGCAAGTAGTTTAATAGATCATGTAGACTGATTCTCAGTTATTTACAGAAAACCTGCCTTGGCAAGTATTCTGGGAACAAAAATGCATTTCCTTACAGAGCTCCAAGAAAACCATAATTATTAGCCAGAATGCAAATTTAAAGTCAATCTGAAGTCTAACCATCATCTTCCCCTGACATGTAGGTACAACAAATACTCTATGCTCATAAAACTTTCTAATAGTTCATAAGGGAAGATCATGGGCATTTGAAAGGGCATGATCCACTTGCACGCATGCTTGGGTGTCCCATGGGAAACTACAACTTCCTGAGCAGGGCTTCAGATGGAGCCAGGTGTCATGCTACCTACCCCTGCAAAAGGACAAACTCAGAAACAGTAGCTCTTTTTTGAGTTTAGAAGCCGTTAACTGGCTGGCTTGCACTTAGTGCTCCAAAACAAACACCCTTCACACCCTCTCCTCAGATACCCACTGTCTCCCTTTTTATTCTGCCCTTACTGATGCATCTGAAATTTACCTCAGGAAAAGTCTCTAAAGCAAAACTGTGTCCAGTTCAGGCTGTGAAAGGCAGCAGAAAAGTGGTAATGAAATGTCACTAGCTCTGTTTTTACTGGCCCTTTCATTTCACATGTTCCCTTCAATTATTTTTTTTATTAGTACCTTGTTTGCTGATTTGTGAAGGAGTACAACTGGAGCTGGAACTGGAGCTGGAACTGGCAGGACTGGGCTGTTCAGACTTAAAAGAAAAAAAAAACAAAAAAGAAAATAAGTAACATTGTAAGAAACTTTTTTGCCTTAAACTCTTACTGGTAGTTACCACCTAAGGCATGCTGTCAAGTTAAAATAAGATCTACACAATAGAAAAATACACAAAAATCTTTATTTCAGGTGTCAGTCAGGCAAACATTATGAAAATTGCTACATACTCAACATGCATACACACTAGTACATCATGTCTAGTTCTTTAATAAAGCAAATATCCTAAAAAGTTCCCAATGCCTTGTCTGAAAGGCTATAGAACACGAGAGCCTAAATGAGTTCATGATAGACCTAAGGCTCTGGTGTCCTCGTCATACTGCAATTGCATCATTTTTTAAATTACTAAGAATGCAATAGAATCAAAAAACAGAAGACCTGCACAGACCACATTAAGTGCCAAAAAACCTCAGACAGTGTTCTTTCTCCCTTTGAAAACAAATGTTAAGATGAGGATTCAAATTAAACTTCACTGCTGCTGTTGAATTTCTCATTCCAAGACCTTTCATATGTATTAAGACCTCACAGATTGTAATAGACTGAATCAGAAAGACTGCCTTTTTACACAGAAAAATTATCTGGAACCCACAGATTAAAAAGAGAACTACATTTTTAAAACAGAGTTGTTACAACCAGTTTACATTATTTAACAAACAGTTCTATAAACTGTTTCTCCACTATTGCTTAAAATGTATAATTTTCTCTCCGAAATTCTATAATATTACTAAGAAAGAACTATCACTTTGTATAAAAAAAATCCGTATAATTTTTCTTATAATAGTGGTTATGGCTTATGAAGTATGTACTGAGAGATCTTGCTTCTTGCTGGCATGTTGCGTATCTTCATACACTTTTTTTTCTGTCTCACAGGTTCACAGGTACAGGGGTTGCCAATAGAGAACATAAAGCAAGAAAGAAGTGTCCACACAGAAGGAAAGGTGAAAATCAGGTTAGGAAGTGACACTCTAAAAATCTACGACTGGAAAGAAAACCTGCTTACACTTCAAATTCTATACAAATGTGTTATTGCGACAAGTTTTCCAGGCTAACAAAAGATTTCTGGCTCTCCTTGCCTGTACAATACTACCCATGATTAAGACAGAATCAAGCTGTTCTCAAAACTAAGAGCAGTAGTATCCAGTCACTGTGAAACAGTTTTCAGGCATACAAGGTACCTTAACCTAACAGTTGCTCTTCCTCCATAAATCAGTCTATTGTTGCCTTTCATAATGAGCAGACAGTTTTACAGCCTCTTACCACCTTTCTTCTTCACAATGAGAGATGACTATCTGGGCAACAGAATGCTTGAGAAAAACACCATTAACATCTGCTCTCCTCAAATCAACACCATCTCCAGCTCTCTCACACACACAGTCAAAATACAAAAACTGGACCTGATTGTATGGGTACACATTGAACCAAGCCTGTGCAAGAAAACCCAATCCAACCAACACCACAACCCATTCCTGAGTACTGAGAGACTCTTAAATGGCCCACAGCATCAGACCTTTCTGGAAGACATTGCAGCACCACTGGACACTGCCTTAAAAATCAAGTTATTCTGAAAAATTTGGTTATTTTTTTTTCTTCTAAAAAAGCCTGAACTTCTGTAAAATGATATGAGATTTCTAGCAGTAAAATAATCATGATGACATGAAACAGAATGCACTGATGAATAAGACGACTCAATGTAAACTTTAAGGACATCACCATCTGGAAACTAATTTCAGTCTTTCAGCTTCAGGTTACTCTTAAAACATCTGGTTTATCTGTCACTTTCTGCTTTTTGCAGAAAAATTACTAGCTGAAAACTATTCCTGAAGATTTCCATTAGCTGTGTTTTTCCTTTATTAATTGCACCATGAACTTTAACTTCTGTAAAATCCATTTACTTAAAGCAGCAAACACTAGAAGACTGATAGTCAGTTTAAAATACTTGAAGAAGTGCTAAAACATAGAGGGTGGGTAAATAAAAATCACACAGTGCAGAGATATTTGTCACTATCAAAACTTCACTACTTTCTTTTTGAACCAGTTTACTGGAAACAAAAAAGGAAAAGGCTTGGTCTCGTTCACACTAGAAGACTTACAAACATCAGTGGAATTCCTCCGTGACAAAATTCTCTCTCAACATTAACTAATTGAGAAAGGATAACAAGAAGGAAGGGATACGCATGCACATACAGTTTTAATGCTTCCTGGAAAAATTCTGCTCTGCTCTAGCAAGATCACTTTGAGAAGCCAAACCATAGAAAGTCACAGTGAAATACAAATGGTCGTCTATACTCTTTTCTAAAAAGGGTTCTTAATGCTTTTCAAAACAATTTACATTGTTTACTTAAACAACCATCTCTGAAACTTTATTCCAAGAAATACAGACTAGCATAAGTGTTGAAATTGTTAAGTATTGGAAATTAAACCTATCTTTTTTGACTATGGGAAATCTGGGGTGAGAGCACACCCAGAGGAAACAGCTACTTTTAACATAAGCATGAGCATCATTAACAGAAAAGACTTGCCTTTTTAGAAGGTACTAAAAATAGGCCTTCCATATATGAATATGGGTTAGTGCCAACAGCATCGATGCTTCTAGTTACCAGAGGCTCTCTTTTGTCACTTAAGCAATGCTTTTTGACAGTTTTACAGGCTGCTATCCCAAGGACTTTGGTATTATGGCTTTATTCACTTGGGATTTCTGCTCTTATCCACTGACTACTAATCACCAAACAGATTTTAATTTTTTTTTAATGGATCTGAAATTAGCTACTGGGTATCTTTCACAACAATAAAAGTGTAAGACAGTACCAGCAAAGAGCTTCTCTCCTATGCCTTTTCCTGTTTTATTAGCTTTCTCTTCCTGCAGACAACCAAATGAGATTTGATCCAAGCTGTTCATTACTGCAATAGAATCATTTAGGTTGGAAAAAACCTTTGGGATCATCAAGTTCAACTGTAAACCTGATGCCACCAAGCCCATGACCAAGCTACGCAAGTGCCACCTTTACGTATTTTTAAATACCTCCAGGGATGGTCACTCAGCCACTTCCCTGGGCAGCCAGTTCCAGTACTTGACAAGCCTCTTGGTGAAGAAATTTTTCCTAATATCCAATCTGAACCTCCCCTGCTGCAACTTGAGGCCATTTCCTCTTTTCCTACCACTTGTTATTTGGGAGAAGAGACCAACACCCACCTTACCATAACTCCATTTCAGTTAGTTGTAGAAAATGATAATGACCCAACATAATCTGTTGCATTCTTAGACAGTCTGAGCAATTTTACTGCTCTCACACTGATGCACTAGAAACACGGACTTCTTTATTAGGCCTGGTTGTAGGATTCTGTGCTTTGAACTATTCAGCAAGAAAAGGGACTCCTCTTTGACTCAAGTTTTCCCTGAAAAGAGCCTTTTTTTCAACAGTTCAAAATCACTTGTCTTCTGTCATTCCCAAACTTGTCTGTTCTCACAAGTAGTACAACTTACTCTTGAGCTGCAAACAATTTTCAGGCAATCTCACCTGTTTACAACACAGGATATAATAGAGCTAGCTTTGTGTATTTCATGGTTGGTTCAAGCAACTTCTAAAAATAAACCCCATCGTTTTAAGCTCCTTAGATTTGAAAATAGAAAACATCTGTATGTGGGTGAGAATGGCTTCTCTTGCCTTCCTCTGAACAGTTTTTAAAGGAAGCTCACATATTGTTTCCTGAAATAAAATTTAAATGGCATAGTAATATCCCGTTTCATACCAGCCATTTTACATATTTCCTATCTTTATGCACAATAGTCTTAAAGATTTACATTTCCCTATGCCATACATAGGAAAAGTCTATCTGCTTAAAACTGCTTATTACTGAGTATTACTTACACTTTGCCTGAAGTTAGCTCCACAGGTAGGACTACATTTCCCCAGGACAAAACTTTTTCTCCAACAGAACACTTGTACTCACAACTTCTACAGACTCCTAAGCACACTGTCACTGACCACTGCCTCAGCCTTTAGCAAAATAATCCAACCCATCTGCAGCTCAAAGGACAGAACAGCCACACCTCATCCACCAAGTACACACACCTGGCACTGCAAAGGGGAGTGATCACAGCACCATGAAGAACCTGCACCCAGCCCAAATTCTGTATCACCACATCTCTGGTCAACCTGCTACACTAGCAACTAACCTGCACAGCAGGGTAAAACTGCTTTTTAACTACCCACAAAGGATAGTGCTTTTTTTTCCTCCTTTTTTTTTTTTTTTTAGACTGAAGCACAGAGCTATGGGGTGGGAACTAGAATTATTTTCTTGTAGAAATGGAAATATTTATTCATAACTACAACATGTAAAGAACTAAACAACTGTTTAGAGAAGTAACTTAAGATCACAGAGATGCGAAATTTAAACAGAAAATTCTAGATTATTAATTTTTAAGAAGAGGCAGAGACAGTTATCTGGTAGAGAATGTGACCTAAGGTACTGATACAGTTAGCTGCCTTTATTATTTATAGTAATTTTAAAGAAAAATTTTGTATCACTGATGGAGATGAGGTTATTTGTTGATTACGTGGACTCTCTACCTGGCACCTGAGCAAGTCCATTGGCTTTGATGGGATCCTGGTAAATGTCATTATGAGGGCACTCTCAATAATCTTCAGCTGAATATGGTGACTGGAAAAAGTGCCCAAACATCCACAGAAAGGAAATGTCTCTCCTGTCTTCAAGAACAGCATGAAGGAGGACCAGGGTACTACAGAGTACTTACCTTGATCCCTCAGAAAGTGATGGAGCAGCTAATCCTGGAAATATTTCCAAGTACTTCAGGATAAGAAAATCATAGGCGTAATCAGCACAGCTTCAGCAAGAGGAAGTTTGCCAACTACACAAAACAGGGAGAAGAGGCAGATATGCCAGAGGGTCAATCTGCCACACAGGGGGACCTTGACAGGTTGGTGAAATGGGCCAACAGGAATTTAACGAATTTCAACGAGAATTGTGAAGTCCTGTATCTGGAGGAGAGCAGCTCCATGCACCGACATATTCTGGGCACCACCCAGCCAGAGAGCAGCTTGGCAGAAACAGACCTGTGGTTCCATTCACCATTTACAGCTGACACATCTGTTTGCTGTGATTTTGCCTATACATGTCCATCTACTGATTACTGCAAAAAATAATGCTCATTTAAAGCTCCTTGTGGCTGCTCCACTGACTCAAGGGATTTTTGATAATGTGATCTCAGCTTTACATTAGTAGAAAGTTATGCAACTGATTCATAAGGTGTAATAAATTATTTGCACAAGAACAATTTTTTCAAAAAATATCATACTTGTTTATGTTTAAACTACATTTACTCAAACCCTTATAACGTAGTGTAATACAGAATCACAGAATCATAGAATAATTAGGGTTGGAAAGGACCTTAAGATCATCTAGTTCCAACCCCCCTGCCATGGGCAGGGACAC
>JAOEHY010025913.1:0-33229 GCA_025447955.1 Psilopsiagon aurifrons
TCTTGTCATTATTATTATTGGTGGTAGCAGTAGTGGTTTGTGTTATACCTTAGTTATTAAACTGTTCTTATCTCAACATGTGGGAGTTGTATTCTTGTGATTCTCCATGTAGCAAACTGCGTGGCTGATTTACGGCCTAAACCACGACAACATGCATCCACTCTGAAACATTAAGAAGTAGGTGGGAGCAATGGCAAGTGTACCTGAGACTGAAGCGGTGGGGACTGGATGTGATAAAAAGAATTATTCTCTCTAACATCCATGAGTCTGAGTGGTTTCTGAGGGCTGGGAATGGATTTCCTCTGGGGGTTAATGGATAGAAATTCCCTTACCTCTACCAGCCTCTGAGTGACCCTTTCTTGCAAATTGCTGTTACTCTGGAATTATTATCATTATGCTTAGTCTAACTTTTAGAGTTTATCTCTGAGAATGTAACAGAGAAAAGAATACTCATGTTCAAAATTAAGATATATAGATGTGTACCCATGTTTGCAATTCAGCATTGTTTCTTTAGCTGATTTCCTTAAGCTGGCATCTCTCTGCAAATCGCACTGGATTCACTTAAAAATCATAGAAACATAGAATCATGGAATGGTTTGGGCAGGAAGTAACCTCAAAACTCACCCAGTTCCAACACCCTGACACAGGCAGGGGCACCTTCCACTAGACCAGGTTGCTCCAAGCCTCATCCAACTTGGTCTTGAACTCTGTCAAGGATGGCGCAGACACAGTCTTTCCGGGCAGCCTGTGTCAGGACCTCCCCACCCTCACAGGGAAGAGCTTCTGAAGATCTCATCTCAGTCTCCACTCTGTCAGGTTAAAGTCATTTCTCCTGCAGTGCACAAGTAAGAAAGCTTTATGCCAGGATTTTCAGCTTTTCCAAGTCTAACCTAGCTACACAGTGACAAAAAACTATCTTCATTTAAAAATACTGCCAAATGACTTCACTCCTTCATTTAGTCAAAGGAACAAAAATATTTTTAATCATCAGACTGATATCATACCCTTGTTTCTTTAGTGGAGAAAATTCAAGAAGATACATCATGAAACTTCAGGCAAAGTACAATCTATAGTCTACAAAAGTAACTTTGGGGAAGAATAATTTCCCTAGGTTTCAGTGAGATAAAACAGTCTTCTGAAAAATGGACTAGCATGTTTTGGCCGTGAGCACCAGAAAAATACCCCAAATAAAATATTTGCATAGCTTATAAAACACTCAAGTTAAATATTGAAAGCATCTGTTTTCAATGATTATACTGCAATTAAAGGGACTTGAAGTGAATCAGAACTTCAGATTCCCCAAACATTACGCATGTCATAAACAAGTCAATTGATTGGTTCAATATACAAAGTAATGGATGGACTGCTACATTACAAGGAAATCATTCTCTCCCAGGTGTCTGTGCCTCACATAAACCACATCAGTAAAGAAGAAATGGTTCACTGGCTTAGCCTACCCTTCAAGGTTACATTAAGCTAGATTACTACTGTAGCATGATATGAAGGATTATTCTGTTTCTGTCTATGTGGACTTTTATGTGAGTATGTATGGGTTCTGAAGGTTATATATTTCAGCCCTGTAGAGAAGACAGTACAGGAAAGAAAGATTTATCCCAGGCCAGCATTACTTACCATTGGCATGGGAGATAATTTGGGATACAGGACAGCAGAAAAAGGATAAAAATAAGAAAAAAGTTAAAAAGATAGTAAGGTCAGGATCTTTACAATAGAGGGAACAAGATGGTTATTTTGGATTGTGCCCTGAATGTTCTAAGAAGAAGATCCAAAAATGAGTGAAAACCATCCTTTGAAATTTTTCTCACAGCTCTGAGATGAATAACGTTTAAGGACCTCATTAGAAGCACAATTAGCAGACAATAATGCAAGACAAAGTATTTTGTCATTACAGCACCTGCTGCCTTCTCTGTAGGTCTTCTTTTGGTGCCCACTGTCTAATACACACTCCTAGGCACATTTTGCGAAAGGAAAATTGCAATATTTTCCTCACCCATGAAAGGTAACCACACCAATATTCAAAGTAGTTTCACTTGCATCTCGTCTGAAGCTTACACATTATGAAGAAACGCCAGTTTTGAAAGCAGTTTGGGGCTTTGTAAGGATTTTAGAAAACCCTTTGACAGAACGAATCTCAAACAACACACACAAAAACTAACATGGTTTCAGGCATTTGTCATTTCATTGCATGCAAATTCAGTGGGTAAACTTGCAGTTTGTTAGTCACCTAGACTCTTCTGAGCTCACCTTCCTCCACCATAAACTTTTCTCCTTGTTCAGCTTTAAGACCTATTTGCATTGATACTCGCGGTATACTTGAAGAACACACAGAAAGTGATTGCACCAGAGCCACATACATCCCGTTAAGGTTAACCTAAACCCATGTTGGCAGGCATACCAGATCAGCTTCACCTGAACTCTGGGTACCCCTCAATCCAAGAAGAAAACCTTCGCTTTCTAGTTTATAATCACATTGTGAGTCAGTCTCTCTTACAAAACTGTTGCAAAGCCTCGATTCACTTTGGAAGGATCTGCCCCCAGTTCACTCATCACAGCAATCTAAGCATTCACACAGCAAGGACACTGCATTATTTTTCGTATACAAACTGTGAAAAGTAATGGGAAAAGGGTTAGCTTTTGTAATTGCCATGTTCCTAGACCTAGCCCTGGCAGCAGCCATTTTAGCAAAGCACTGGGAAAGCAACCATTTTGCAGTAAAACTGTTTTCTGTGGCAACAGATAGAGGAAAATTTCACTCTTGCTTTGATTTTGAGTAAAAGAAACAAAAATATGTTAAAGGTTCAGGCAGCTCCTAATGCAAATACAGAGACTTTTTCCTTTTCAATAAATTTCGGAAAGAGTTGTCAGATGTTAGTGTGCAAAGACAGCAGCTAATTGTCAAATCTGTTTAAATTGTTAAACTTATGTTAAACGTGAAGGGATTCTGCTTTGCACTGAACTCATCCTGCCAATATCGCAGTTTTTATACTACTCTTCTAAATGGTTGTTACCAGCTGTGAGATTATAATGAGTCCATAGTGATTAAAGAGCCCGATCCAACTTCTCATTGAACTTAGTGGCAATCTTCTTGTTGACTTCAAAGGCAGTTAGACCAAACCCTAAGTTAGGACTTCAAAATGTCAAGTCCTGTGAAAATTCCATTGTACAAGCCAATGATACATGCAAATGCAGATAATGCACCAAAGAAATATTAAAGTTGAAGACTTAAACCCACCAAAATCAAGAGAACTGCAAATTAATCCTATCATAGCAAATTATCCCAGCCCTCCTGGGTGGCAGTTGTAGGCTATGCTGCAGTCACTTGCTTTTTCTTTATTGAAATTTTAATTGTATTTCTTTTTTCTTTCTTCCCCTTAATTTCCCAGATATTAAACAATACATTAATTGGTTGCTGAGCAGAGCTTTTGATCTGGCTGACCTTTGGAGCGTAAAAACGTGTAATGATAGCAACCCTCTACAGTCCAAGCAAGATCTGCCTGAAATTCTAATGACAGCTTTGAGCTCCCTCTCCCTGAGTTTCTTCAATGGAGTTAGCTTGACTGCCAAAAGGAACAAAGTCTTTTTTCATGGCACACTATTCCCTGTAGGAGCAATGGAGGAAAAGATCATTCTTGAAACTCAAGCCTAATTTGATGAGCAAGTATTTACTGCAGAAATTACTTTGAGGAACAGATGACTACTGCAAATGTGCCAAGACAGTTAAGGGTTGGTGCAAAGTCAGCAGCTGTCCTGCAGCAAAACTAATACTTTTTGTTAAATACATGAGACTACATTTTATGTAGAAAGGCTATGACATAGTATAGCCATTCATTTGACTCCTGCCCTTTCAGGCATGCAAGCGCATCCTACCATCTACAGCCTCCCACACAGTACCCACATAAACTTCCTGCACCTCAGCACTTCACCCGTAAAATGTGAGAACAGCACAGCACTGCTTCTCAGGAGGCTTGTGAGATTAATGACTTTGAATCTCATAAATACACTGGTATTGTGCTTAACAGAGATGCATCAGTAACTACGATGATAGATTTGAGGCTGCTTCTTCTGGAGAAGAGAGCACAGCATCCCAGTCTGTCTTAATGCACTAGAGGAAGGGAAAAGGTCTTGTCCTAATGTTCGTTCTTAGTCAAAAATCTGTTCTTGTGGTATTTATCAGCACAGTATGTGCCATTGATAAATAGTTTTTCTTGGCAGTGAACCAAAATGTTCAAACTTTTCAGGTCTCTCCATATGATGTAAGTATTTCAACAGGCCAGAAAGACATGCTGTTAGAAGAGCAAGCATGACATTAACAATTCATCTGCAAATTATTTGATTTCATCTGAACCCTGTTCCAAATAACAAGGGAGAAAAGCATTGCATTAGATAGAGCATTGCTTGAGACTGACAAAAGAATTGTATTAGATAAAATCTTATGCCTTTTCTTTTTGTTCCTTAACAGCTCTTTCTAAGGAATATTAGCAACTACACTGGTATATTATGTTCTTCTGACTCTTTTTGTACTTAACAGTGCTCTAAATAGTGTTACGAATAAATCAAAAGCTAACAGACTTCTACCTTTTAACAATAACAAGTTACACTTGTCTTCTTTTCTACTGCTTTCTGAAATTTAGATCAATTGACATCATCTTTTTGTAAGCATAAAAAGCATTCTGTCCTCCTTCTCTGTTTGACACCCTTAAGCTATTATTATTATTTGTTTGTATTACAGTAGCCATCAAGCCTCAGTCAAAATCAAGACCCACCATAATATGCACTGAACACAGTGCAATATCAAACATTTCTTTTTTTCTAGAAGTTTCTATTATAGTAGCCAGCAGAAATGCTATAAAATAATCCCCATTTTAAAAGTAGGTTAGCAAAGTGTAGGTCTTTGATAATATTTAGATATTTAATTCTCCTTGCACAAGAAAGCTGTATTTAATGCCAGGGTCCACAAGCTTTCACTTGTGTGTTGCAGGTTGTGGATATGTGGCAGAGAGACAGCCCAGAGTAGTTGCTGGGTATTACTTGGAATTATTTCAGATTCAATGATTAATAGGTACACTGCAGTCTTGTAATTTCTTTAATGCAGTCCTTTGCTCTGTTTTGAACAATGACACACTCAGTGAAAAGCTTTTTTTACCCTCTTCTGTATGAAAAGCAGCTGGATTTCAGCAGTTCTTAAATACCTTGGAGAAGCTGAGCTGCAACATTTCAGCATTTCACACAGACTGCAGCAAGACTGAACATGAACCAAGATCCTTGTCCTGTTCTATTGAAGGGAGCACCTCCTTAAATATTTTCCTGATAGCCTTCCTCTATTCAGCTGACTCTAGGTAGTTCTTTATAAAAGATGAAATTCTGTCTATCATGAATGACTAAAAACTGTCACTTAAACATTCAGAAACCTGCATGTATTCATCTTGAATGCATTTTATTTTATTACTGCTTTCTGCTAGGAATCCCAGTTGCTGCTAGGCATTTGTGCCTTTCAGCTGTTAGGGAGCCAGAGTGAAAGACAGGGAAGCATGCAAGAACCAAGGTTTAGGGGCATGGTGCTCAAGAGCAGGGGCGTAAGGTTATGGAATAACAATGTCAGCCATGTGGCAGCTATAAAGCACGCAAAGTACCTTTCTCCTCAGGAAAGCCACAGTGACACAGGAACAGATGTCACTTATACATGTCATGCTGAACTGTGTGGTCAACTGCTATTGCTAAACAGCAACTGTTGCTAGTTCTGCTCGTGCACCAGAATTTTTTTATGTCCTACAGCACTGTCTTTGATTAATTACTGTTCCCTTCACAGAACCTCAGTGTGATTTGGATGGACAGAAACAAGTTGCTCAAATCTCATATATGAAGCTCACATGATAAATTTTCCTCCAGCTCTGTCTGACAGGAGCTCCAAATCTAATGAGACCTTTCTCAGATTTCATTGGCAGCTACTTAAACTCAGAAGGCAAAGGAAAAGAAGTGGAAAAAGCAGGATAATGTGGAAACTTGATAGAGACATTTCAGAACCGTAGTGGCACATCACTCTCCATCCTTAACATTTCCCAAAGTGGAGATGAAAGAAGCTTGAGCTAATGTCTGTCAGACAGAAGTTGATCCACTGTACATCTTAACTCTGTCCTGCACAGCATGGCCGTGCAGAAGAACAAACACATGAACATTTATGAAGAGGAATGAGTAGGCAGGAAGGAAACATGTCCAAAGTCCATTCCTTCAAGTTAGACCTTGAAAACACGAAATCGGGGACAAATGTGCCTTTATACCAACTCACCAACCTGTTGTGTCGCAGTGCAAGAGGAGCTGAAGAGCAGTGTAAAGGAAGCATCATAGCTACCATAAAGGCCCCTTGACCCCATCCAAAAACATTTCAGGATGTCTGCTGGGCCATCTACAATGTGCAGGTCCTGCTGGATGCTACTGCAGGTTTTTTAATGATCTGTGAGCAGGGCACTCATCCCTCAGACTTACTGAAGCAAATGATTGCCTCTTTTCTGTTTTGTTTTGTAGCACCAAACGCACTACTAAATCCTCTAACCAAACACAGACAACATTTTAACATTGTCAATATAATATGCAGAGTATGAGCAAAGTGGTCCTTCACCATGTACCACTTGAGAGCATTGCTATTGAACTTGAAATTTTCCCTTTACTGTTTGGAGGAGCATTTTCCTAAAAAACTTGGTTTACAGAAGAGAATAATGCAGGGCAAAGAAACAGAGCAAACACATACATCCAAAACTAAGATTAATTAACAACTCTTTGTAGATGAGACGTGAGCCTACAGTCATGAGGGTTGGTCTTCAGCTCCTGCAAGTTTCTTGTAGACCTCCAGAAAGTCTCCATTGGTTATATTATTTTATCTCTTTTAGTGAAATGTCAAAAAAGTCCTCCTTATCTATTGTTTTAGCCATTTCAACTGTGATTACTTTGCACCCAATGCCCCTTATTTCATGCTAGCATAGCAGGACTGCAATGTTTATCAATGTTTCTTTGATCTTTTACAGGTTCGTTATGCTCTAGCTTTACTATAGGTCCTTTCTCAATCTGAACTTCAGCTAATACATGAACTCCTGCCATTATTTCAGTGCTTCCTAATACACTGAGCACCAATTTTACCATCTCTTAAGACTGTGAATTTTGTATTAATATTCAGTTTCCTGAAGACCACAAAAGAACCAAACCTGGTATAAAATACCAGCCTAATTTTTTTCTGGACCAGCATTGCCTTGAACTGCTCATTTTGAACAGAGCTAATTAAATGTGATCATTTAACATTCAGGGTATTTGTTTTTTTATTTGTCTCATATCTGGGAAGAAAATAGTAAGAGATGGGCTGCAGCAAGTTAATTTGTGGAAGCATAATGATATAACTCCTTTGGCAATAAAGATCAAGTTTGAAAGACTGTTTCTCTTTCAAAGAGGGGATGCCTACTTGCAGATAGTTCCAGATATTTAAACGGTACTTTCCCCTGGCCCTGACCCACTTTCAAAAAGTTTAAAATAAAATTGTCAGAGAAATGAAAGATGTGTTTTTCATGAAATTTGACATTGTATGACCAGTACGTGGTAAAGGAAAAATGTCTGCTATCTACTTGAACCTTTTTCCTGCCATGTCACTCTGATGAGAAAAACTGCATCTTGAAGACAAAAGGAATAGGAGGTTAAGAACACAAGAGATTGATTAACCCTGTGTTGTTATCTAGCAAGTGTCAATAACAAAAAGTTACTGGGCTCCTGCATTGTTTCCTCCTAAATTTCCAGTCTCACACCTGTCACATCTCAAGATAACTATCCATCAGGGAGTCAAAGTGGCAAACAACTGTGTGGTCCCTTGATAAGAAATAGTGACACAATTTGTCTCCTTCTCCTCCCACAGATTGCAACTAATGGGCTAACAGCAGGTTGCAATAGCACAAGATGGGTTTGAGTGACTGTCAGTGCTAGGAAGCAAGCACAGCTGCAGAATAGCCTAGAGAAATACTTCAGTATAGATGAAATTCTGAAGCAACGTACAAAACTGAAACCTAATCAATCTGCTTTAAAAGTATTTAATGATAGTCTTAAAAGTTAATTATTGCACATATTGGAGGGTTATTTATGACTTGCTCTACCCTGTTAGTGGCAAACTATTGCAGAAGCCAAGACACAGCTCCTGCACAGCAAATAATATTACTGTGGAAGCAAGCACAATAAGATAGCATTAAGTGCCACAAATTGCCTGTCCAGGATCACATGGCATTTTCCAAATGGATTCTATGACATGACATTTAGAAATGTTGTGTTAGTGACATGAAAATATGAAATCAAATGTGCAAATAACGTAGCTAGGAACTTGGAACAAATTCAGTGCTGATTCCACAAAGTTTCATTTGGGCCCATTTTACGTAAGGTTAGAACAGAGACTTTCACAATAACTTCTCAAAATTTGCTCGCTTCTACTAAAAAAATCTATGCATAAAAATCTATATTCATAATGGGGGGGGGAGGGGTGTTTCAGTCAGGTCCAAGAAATAAGCACTAAAGTAGAATGAGACGTAAAACACATATCAGGTTTTAAAAGGAAAAAAGCTGTTGGGATAGTTATCCACAAGGCAGAAATCATAGATGCAGTAAAAATTAATCTTGTGATTATTCTGCCTAGTACATTAAGATGTGATAAATACAGATTCAAGGTAGTCAAATGACTTTAACTTGCCAGCATACTAAGACTATGACAAAAACCCTAAAACCCAGTCTATCTTCACACATTACTCCTTTCTTCGTGTTAACTCCAGGATCTAGAGAAGAAGCTGGGAAAATTGTCCTGGTTTTCAGGTCCTGAGCTGAAACAAGCTGCCTCAGCTCTACTAACACCAGCACATTCATGACTTTGCTCGAGCTAGGATGTGCCTCTCAGCACATCTGTAAGAGAGGAGAGAAGTGGTGAGCTTCGACTAAGGAAGCATGACCACTTGTCAGTATGGGTACTTGGTTTTGCTGCTGGATCTGTTGCCGATCCTGCTGTTCTCAGTTGCCAGAGTCCTGTTCACCTCTCTTTTCAGCCTGACTTCAGTTTAACACCTTCCATTTTAGATGAGGGCAGTGCTGAACAGAAGCCAACAACATCTGGATTGTATGATACTGACATCCGTGTAGGAAGGTAGAAGGCTTTAAAAAATATCCCCAGGATGCCTTCACACCTGAAAGTTATTGTTGTCCATTTATTAGTGCCTCTCTCTCTCTTGCTCTGATGCCTTTTGTTCTCAGACTACCAAAACCTGCAAATGAAAAGGGTTTCCTCAGGGAAAACAATGTAGTACAGCTTGCAGGAGTATTCTGCTCATGGAGCATGGGCTGAGGCAGAATATTACCAGACTGCAGAGAGCTATGAGATAAGCAGATGATTTGGGCAGGTGTCTCAGTTTGTATCATGTTGTGAGAAATAAGAAAAACCCCACAGGCCTGCCTATTTTAACTGTAAGTAGTGCAGTAAGGCAGCACTTTTGTAATGCATTGCTGCTGAGAAAGAACTGGATGGCCAGAGTGAAGATAGAGAAATGGGATGCAATTTAATAGTAGGAAGTACAACAGCAGGAACTTGGGAGCTAATAGCAGAGATTCCTGCTATCAGCTGGAGTTCATCAACTGGAAAAAATATAGCAGGAGAAAGACTTTGGTATACTAATTGTGCACAATCCGGGTATGAGTTAGCAGTCTGGCAGCTATAAAAACCACTAGTGTGAGGTATTCCTGTAGAAATGCAGAGTTATTCACTCCATCGTGCAAAGCTCACATTCGATTATATTTGGACAACTGTACACAGCTACCACCAGTCAGGTAAAGGGTTCACCAGGACTGGCATGTGACCAGAGACAGCCAGTGAAGACTGTCAGAAAAACCAAAAGCCTGGCTCATGAGCAGGAATGAGAAGAGTCTGGCTTATTTTCATTTGCAAAACCAGGACTGAGGAGGGATATCACTACAGTCTATAAATACATCAGCAGTAAATTCCAAATGCTAGTGAAGGACAGTGCTGGCATAAGAACAAATGTGTATAAACTGCAGTGAGTAAGTGTATGCTTGCAATAAGAGGATTATTCCCAACCATTAGAGGATTCTGCAAACTCTTTCAGGAGAAGTCTGCAAACTGAACTGCTTTCCAGTCAGATATTCTTACATGTCTCCTAAAGTGACTGCATGACCTAAACATATAATTAGGAGAGCAGGTCCTAGACCTGATGGTCTGGGAAGTACTTTTCTAGGGATAAATCCAATAACCCAGTGAATGGGAAACTGAACCCTCACCCCTTCTGCAATCACAAACCTGAAACTGAATCTGAAGCTGCCCTCCAGGAAGCTTACAAGTTGAGCTGGTAAGGGAAGTAAAGGTGATGTACTAGTTTCCTTTCTCCAGCAAATCTCTTCCCACCTGCAACCCGTATTCCCTCTATTCTAAGTGTATTGAACTTCATGATAGTCTAGAACTACAGCGAAGTTTTAAGTTCAATTCATCTGTAACAAAGTCAAAAAACAACTCCTGTGAGTTGATAAATTTTATTAATTTTTTCTTTTCCTGAGTCCCACTTACTACATCATCGGCTCAATTCATTAACGGGTGCTTTATTTAAGATTTTCCTGGTGCTTGCTCTCAAAGTAACTGTGAGTTTCAAGCTCTTACCTTCCTTTCTCCACCTACTGAAGACAGGACAAAAAAGTGACCCTGTCAAAATGTGGGAGGAAAAGGTCCCTGGTTGAACTAATTTAAAACAAATCTACAGCATTGAAATAAAATCGGCAATCACTTTCCTGTGCACCTTTTCAGTGTTACACAGAACAAAATTCTACCTTGTCTAGGTAAAGTGGTAGTATAAGGAGATTGTGTAAAAGCAAAAAAATCCTCTTGTTAGGACAAATGAAATAGACAGCAGCTATACTTTAATTCTCAAAATCAGTATCAGTGCTTTGTGTAGGCTGTGATGATATCCTTCTGATAAATGGTCCAACCATGTGATTAAAGAGAGGCATCAGATAATTTGGGGGCTTATCACGACAGTTCAGCCACCTGATTTTGTTGGAATTATTTATGCCATTCCTAATCACAGAGTAACTTCAGATAGACAGCACTTTTTGATTGAGGGCAGAAGTCTTAAACAGCTTTTTCCCCTTTCAAGTGTCCATTTTTCTTCTCCAAAGCTGGCAATAATTAATAACTCATACCAAAAAGCTACCTGCTTTTAAAATAATCTCATTTATCTCAACTTTTTATGGTTGTAAAAAGTATTTGACATTGTTGAGGAAGGGAAAAGTGGTATCCTCATATAGAACAGTCCTGACTTTTACCTTTTGAGGGACCAAGGGCACAAGACCTTAAAATTATATTTCCTCTTCTATTTGAAATATTTTGTTGGAGTTTCTTAAGGCAGCAAGGATGTCAATGTATTGTTTCCAAGGCAGAAATCCGCATCAAAGAACATTCCTGTTTTCTTCTGTGTAAAGATAACCTACATAAGTCAATTATACCTTTGCTCTGTGTGACAAATGTGGCTATCTATCATACCTTCCTTCTCACAAAACCTTATATTGCACCAACTACCATTTTCTTTCCCTTCTGCTCAGATATTTGTACCTGTAGTGACAGCCAGGTGAACAGTACAGTGCAACGATTACAGATACATGAGGTTTTATCAACTACTTGTTTTATAGACAAGATAAGGAAATTTATAATATGGTCCTAAGATCACATTTTATATTCTACTTTTATGGACACATGTTGAAAAAACATAAAAAGGGGATTTTTAAAAGTGTTATTACCAGTAAGCTGTTGCAGTGTTAACATCGTCTGTACTGTAGCAACGGGAACTCCAGGAAACCATCTTCTCATTCTGCCTCTTTCTCTCCTTAGATTTTATTTATAGCCTTGCAAAATACTTGCATCCACATAACCTGCCCTTGCTGACTTGCCAGAAGATTAATGACATCGTGGTGTTCTTGAGAACAGAAATGCTTCCACGACCCTGGTGAATAATCTCTCCTTTTGTACACCACAAGAGAAAGAGTGGAGAAAGCTACACAGAATTGGCACAGGAGCAGCCGTTCCCCAGCTGCTAATTGCAGCGTTAATCAGCACTTTCACCCTTATGCCTCCCCGATTGTTTGGAAGGAGGCCGGCTCACCATCAGCAGTTTGGAGGATGGTGAAGAAATACCTTTTATCTTGCAGGGGAGGTTACACTGGCTAGGAAAGGCATCAAAGGGACAAACACCCTAAAAATGTGTTTGGTTCTAGCAGCACACCCAGCAAGCAAAACGTGAGTGGATCCTCACTGTGATTTTATTCTCTAAGGGTCGTATTATCTAATCCCTTCATTCAACTACCCTGCAATAATATACCTGAAAAGTATAATTAAAATGTTTGGTGGGTTTTTTTGGTTTTTATTGTTTGAGGGGTTTTTTTAAATCCCCTGTGGCCTTTGCAATAGTGTTATTGGAGAGAGCTTTAGTTTTTGCTTGTCTGAGAATGCAAAGAGAATATCCTTGTCCTCTTTCCATGTCCTTGTTCATTTTCCATGTTAATGGTCCTGACTTTCTGCTTGTGGATGGTTTCATTTAAAAAAACAAAACAAACAAACAAAAAAAAAAAACCACAACAAAAAAACCCCATTTTCTATCCTTTTCTTTGTTGTGAACCTGGTTGCAGTTTTTGCCTATTCCTCTCCTTCACTTCCTTTGACCTTTTCCTCTGTGTTTCTCCGTCTCTTCTTTGTCCACGTTGGCAATAGCCTTTAGCTTATGCTCTTTTAGGAAACTCCTGCTTCTTCTAGTTTAAGCCCTCTGGACTTGATTTGCAGCTGCTGCGCTCTTCCTACAGTGGTTTACACATGTGTGACACAGGTGTAAAATAGCACCATTTTCATTTGTGCTGCTTTTAAATGTCAGCAGAAGAGAAAGGAGAACTTGTCCTTCCCAGAGTGAATCAGCAGACTTTCAGGAGTGTCAGATACATATGAGCAAAATCTGTGTGACTCACCAATCATTCTTAATACATGCCTGATCTCTCACAAACTCTCTCATGCTATTGGTTAACCCTCCAGCTTTCCATTGTTCCCAAAGACTTCTTTAATCCATATTTTCCTTTAAAGAGAGGACACTTCACTTTGATTTGGGAGATTATTTTATTATTATTATTATTATTTTACAGTTTCCATACACCAGGAGAACAGAGCTAAAAACACACACATGTAGTCAGGTATCCATGTGTCATGCTTACCGTCTCGAACAGCAAGCAGTGCTAGAGCAACTGGACATGGGAAGAGAAATCTTAAGGTCCTTTCCAACCCTAACTACTCTATGATTCCATGATATTTCTGCTTAATGAAATCAGCTACACTGCATTTTGCTTGTTCTAGAGCTTTCCTGAATTCACCAGAACATCTGATGACTGACAGGATGTGGGATTTTAGTGAAATTCTGGCTACTTTGGGGCCAGTTATTGTCTGAGATGTCTCTCACTTGTTTTAGGCTCAGTTCAGAAATCACATTTAAAAAATAAATAAATAAATACAGGGAGCAGGAGGTGAACTGTAAGTGATGAAAGTCCAGCCTCAGATTGCCTCCAGTGCTGGTACCAGCCTGCTCTTGCACTGCCCACTTCTGCTCGCAGTTTACCAAATCCACAGCAGGAAGACAAGCTACTGATGGAGGTTCAAGTACACATCACCTTGCCCCTGCTCCAGGTCTGGAGAAAAAACAGCAGTGGAGAGCTCAGTAAATAAACCCAATAGCCCACAGGAAAAGTCCACCTACCATACTAGCCTGTGTTATTAGCTCTTTTTACCACCATGTCAAGTTACAGCATCCCTTCAAATATTTAGCTGTTGCACGTTTTACCACAGGCTGCTTTGCTAGGCAGCTTATTCCTATGTGCGCCTTTGTGATAAATTTTATCAGTGCTCAGCTGGAGGGCTGTCCACCAGGCATCTGCACAGTGGCTTTTTATCTGTTGTGGCACCCCCCAACCAAAATGCAACAACTTATTTATTTACTTATTTATTTATTTATTAAAAACAAACAAAACAAACAAAAAAACCCCTTAATATATGTTGTAGCATTTCTCTCTGTAGAAGTGGAGTCATCAGATTGTGCTCCAAGGGGAAGCTTATGTGGAAACAGGGATCCTAGACACAAAGTAAAATATGGCTAGAATAAAAGCAACAAGTCATAATTAAAAAGTCTCAGTGGCTGCCTGCTTCTAAACAGCAAAGAAGATTCAATATCTGTTTTCCCACTTGTCTCATGGTATATACAGCTGCCTTAAGTGGCAACTGGATCATTTCCTCTACATTCTAATTCACTAGGTTTAACTAAAAAAAAAAAAAAAAAAAAAAATTATTTTGGTAAAAACTTCACTTGAAAGGACTTCTGACCAGAGAGTGTGGAAACTCAAAACTTAAATGCATTTTGCCTGTGACCAGTGATAGCTTTATATCTATTCTTCTGTCCTATGTTTATCATTTTTTTACATCTTTATTTGAAATTGACTTTTAGTGCTCCTCTAGAAGCTTTCCTATCAATGGCATTTGTCAGAACATTTGTTTAGCATTTATTTCTTTAATCATTCTGGTTTACAATTCATTAATTAAAATATCTTCCTGCAATGCTCCCTGATGTTTGTCTACCAACAGGGGTATATTAAACAGGATTAATAATAACATGTAGTAAGCTTTCAGTGACCACAATAGAGATTTTTAAAGATCATCAGCAGGAATTAATTTTATATTTTCAATCTACTCCGATTTCTTTTAAGTAGAAAAGTTTCATTTAGGAGTGATTTTTTTTTTTTCAAGTTTCCTTTCTTAAACTTTACCATCCAAGACAGTATATGACAAGTAAAATTTGCCAGCAGTTCATCTGCCCCCTGAATTTTAAGGCAATGACTACATAATATTCTCATTACAAAGAAAACAGCCATTTAAATAACACCAATTTATTTCTACAGGCATCATCCAGGTGAATAACAGTCAATAATGTCATTTTGAGATTCTATCAAATTTGTGAGGTCTTATATCACTAAACTGAGAAAAGATTACTGTCCATGTATTGAAACTCTGCAATTTTATAATTTGTTTTGTTATGATTTTCTCAATATTGATTTTTAAATTGGATTTCTCCAACTGTCAAATTTGTGCATCTAAGAGTCATTATGGCTCTGAGGTAGTACACTGAAATATATATTCTTCAGGTACCAATACGTATGTGTATACATAAATATATTTAACTCAATAAATATTCCTCTAAAATACCTCAATATTTAGCCTATCCTGGATATGTATTTACCCAGTCTGGCTCCCATATTTACAAAAGTGATTAGAAAAGTCTCTCAGGCAAACAGTGTAGGTTTTATAACCTTCCATGGAAGTTTTTATAAATTCGCTTTTTGAAGAAAAAGACCAATTTGGCTTCTTACTTTGTTAATTTCCTTTATTTTTATTCATACGTAAATGTTTCTTTCTTGTCCTTCAATTAAAAAGTATTCCCAGTGTCTGTATGGTTTTGGATTAGGATTCAGCAAGGAATTTAAACTTTTAAAAAGTGACTACATAGGGAATTACCATGTGCTCAGAGGAAGGCTTGCTCTTCAGCTCCTTTCGGAAGAAGGAGTTGCAGTGATCTCTTTGGTTAGTAGACAGCAAACAACTTAAGAGCATTATATTAATAGCGATGTAAGAAAATTAAAAATTAGGAACACTGCTGGAAAATCCAAAAAGGATGCCTTTACATCCTTTCATCAAGGAGGTATTTACAAAATAAAGGATGTATTTACAAACTAAAGTATGCATTTACAAAAATACAATGGTATCTTGTTTTGAGACAGATATTTTAGACACAGAACCTTAGCTGATTCAGTTAATTTTTGACGCAAAGCATCCTGGAGCCATCCTTGCTTTCCTATCTAGAGAAAGTAAGGCCTTACCCTTGGGGAAGAACAAAACCTAAACAAAACAAAACAAAATGTCTCTAAACTATCACCAGATTGAACAAATAAAACAGGGGGGCTTGTTGTTCAAAATATGCTTACGCAGAAATTGAGGGGAAATGTGAACATATATAATAATGAGCTCACTGTACAAGAGTGGGGTTTACCGCAATTCAGTCTCCAAACAATAGCATTTTTTGTGGACTTGATCCCCAGAACTGCTGGGCACTTTAAATAATTTCCATTGACTTCTAGGGAAGAAGAAAGCAGTCAGTACTTCGCAGGACAGAGCCACATGTTCAGAGCAAGTATGCAAGAGCCAGCCAGGAGCTCCAGCCAGAAATGCTGGCTGCATCTTGTCAGTCACAGCGAGAGCTTGCATATTAGACCTTGAGTGCTGAGCCTATTGTGAGTGTGCAGAATTTACAGTATTTATGGCAATCAGCCTGTAAACCTTCCCTGAGTTCACCTTCAAGCCCTACCAACTTAGATTATGCAAGCCTTGTAAGATACTTGGAATAATTATGGACAATTAAGGGATATGAGACAAATCTGAAACCTCTGCTTATTTGTTTCATCAATAAAATACTTAACATGGCACAGATGGAAAACAACAGGGGGGAATCCACATCTTATGACATCCTTGTTTGTTAGTAACCCTTGGCAATTTTAATAAGCTTGAGCCTATCAACCTTTGCAAGCTGTAGCAGAAAAGGAGCAAATGTCCCTAAAAACTGACATTAGGGGAGAAAATAAAATCTTGAAAAATATTATTTGTGGAGGCCTCAAAGTAAGCACTGAAAACTGGGTTTGTTTTTTTATTCAGCACCAAGATGCAGTATCTATGAGTAGTAAAGGAGCAATTCATGAATTCAGGAACCTATAGCCAAACTTGTTCCTTAGTCATGCTGACTCTTCTTTAGAAATCAAAAGACACAAATCATGTCCCTTATGAATAATAACTATTAAGAGTTCTGTGAAGCTAACCAATAATGTCACTGTTGGTGAGAAAGTTTCCACTGTTGCAGAAAGGCAGCAAGATTTTTTCTTTTAGTTAACAATGAAATATGTAAAGTAGGAAAATCATATATAGTTCCATGCAGAACCTACTGCATGGAACCTAGTGGACTTACTAGCTGAAAGGTCCACTAGGAGCCCTGCTAAGATGATTACATTTTATTCAGAAAACAGTAGGATAATATGAATGGTAAGAAACTTATGAACTGTAGAAATAAAAGTCAGGCATGTACCGGTCTTATTTCCAGAACAGTTTGAGACTTACCCCACTGATGTTTGTAAAGCATTTGTGTAATCCTTGAGTATCAGAGATGAAGAAATGCAAGATATTGAAGTTAAATGCCAGATACTGCTGAAATGCAGAACAAACAGAACACAGAAGATTTGCCTTATACTTGCCCCTCAATAAGCAGTCATCTATTTGTGGAATATTTATATTACTCTTATTAATATACATGTGGAAGCTTTCTTCTAGAATGGTTATTTGCAAACCATCTACAGCCTATGATTTCTAATGCTGAGAAAAGCAGCAGAGAGCAAAATTGCAATACATGGAATTCATAGCTTTTGATAAAGTTTTTCTAGCTATGCAGCACAAGGTCTTCAAGTACATACAGTATCTCAGATGGCATTGTCTGAAAAAAATGGAAGTATATTATAAACAAATGCAGCTGTGTTTGGAGCCCCTTCTGAGCTGCATATGAAGTCCATAAAGCAACCATCTTTCACTTCTTGAAAATTACAATGCTAATTAAAATCTGCCTGGTTGATTCCTGGTTGTATTAATAAATGAGGAAGACTTTATTCCACTGAAATGGTTTTCTGAGAGATGGCATATATGCTTTTGCACAACAGGAACCAGATAGAAGACTCTGAAGTTATTGTCTGTCTTTCCAGTACTTCTTTGTTGTTACTTCCAAGATTTTCTTTCCAGTTCAGGACCTTGCAACTTCTAAAAGTTTTCAGCAGTATTTTAAAGATAAACAGATTGATTCCAGATTGTTTGCCAGTCATGCTATATCCTGTGTTAAAACTGATGATATATGTATGAGATGAGATTCAGGTAGGACCTAAAGCACATATGGTCAACACATCTTGCATTCAAAGGAAATAAGATTTCAAAATTCAGTAAAACACTTTTGCTTTTGAATCTTTTGGTTTAAACTACACACTTTCCTTCCTTGACAAATATAACATCACTCTTTTTCCCTGTAGCTTTCTATCTTTGCAAACACCAAAGAATAAAAATCATCTTAAGAAATGACTGAAACATGGGAACCAGCACTCAGTGCTATTACTGCTACAAGTATTTATTAGGTGTCTCATCGTTCAGTCCTAACCAGACTGATCCAATCCTCAGAACGTTACCTGCAATCATCAGCACTGCCTATTGGATATGATATGTTGCACTTTTGCCAAAGCATTTGATCTTGTGATCTCACTGCTGGAAATAGCCATCATATGTCTTCTCCATTAGTGCTTACTGCTGACCATTTGTATGTAGCACACACTGCTCCGTCATGCGAAATTTAAAATTGCTTTTCATAAACTGGTGTATGTTTTTATAAGACTGTTGATATACTGGTTAAAAAGCACTTCTGGGTGGGTTTTTTTTAATAGTATTTTGCTCAAAACAGCAGTATTTGAAAAAATGTATTCCAAACAGTTCCTCCTATTTTAAGCACACTCACAAGCACACCAAAGTAGCTATGATAATATGTTTACTCTTCTTTCACTGATAGGAATAAGCAAGTATGGGGATAAGGAAATATCACTTTTGCCCAAAAAGCAACTGCAAAGTTACTGTTTTCCCTTGTTAGAGTACTGAGACATCTTCTGCATGATAACTGGTGCCATAATCATATTCTTTGAAGTAAAAATCATCCACTATGACCATCTGAGCTCATCTTTCAGAGACTAAACTGTGACCACACATATGTAAACCACTATCAGGCTGACGGTGAAGGTAACAAATATTATGACTATAATGTCTGCATTAATTGATATTTGGGGGAGATAAAGAAAAATTTCTTTCTCAAGCAAGAGTTCACAAAGTTCACTTCAGAAAATGTGTAAAACATTAAACTGCTTCATCACATGGTAAAGGTTCACTCACATTTTGCACATATGTTTGCACATTTGTTTTGTTAAAACAAATGATGATATCATTCACCTATAGCAAGATAAAGCTCTGCTGTATGACAAACAGCTGCATTTGTGTTAAAACATCCCTGGCCTCTCCGATTTATTCCTCTCGTTTCAAAGCTGCTTTCTCTTCAGATCCATAGCTGCAGCATTCCATTCATGAATTTAACCTCACCAGTGCAGCAGAGAGGCTGAATTTGATTTTTCTTGTCTTAACTTCTGTGAAAGGAGTTTATGGTGTTTAAAATAGATGTGCACTTCTATGTCCTGCAGCAGGGAAGACGGGGTTTTTCCAGTCATTGCACATCATGTGTTAGCCCAGGAAAATTTAAACAATCCCAAAGCAAAATGCCACTACAACTAGGCAGGCATCACAGAATACATTAGGAAGGACAATTTTTAAGCTGTCAGAGACTAGGTTAGCCTCTCCTAAGTGATGGAGGAAAGGGCATTTTCACTTGGGGTGGTGTCTCATGGTGTCTCTTGGAACTCACAGAAGAGCTCAATTTGCCCACTTCAGGATGGAAGGAGTGCAGATGAGGAATAAAACTCTGGAAAAGTCACTACTTAAATTGACATAGAGAGGACAGACAAGCTAAAATAGATTATCATTGAAATTTTATGGCAGTGTATTTTCTGCGTTCGCAGCAAGTGCACTAAAAACATTGGTGCTAATTTCCTCCTTTCAATTTTGTCAGAGACCTCTTTGTACAGAAATCCTTGGCTTCAAGGATTTTGTCAACAAAGGGATGGAGTGCCACAGTTCAAAATAGCCACTATCTCTCTAAGAAGGCTGAAGATAAAGGGAAAAACCACATGGACAATGATTTTGGAGCTAACTCTTGCTTTTCCATTAAATTTACACCTTTCTTTAAGAAAGTTAGTCACACAGACAGTGCATTCCTAATGAATATTTGCTCATATGGTCTTTAAGGATTTCAGGCCCTTCTGTGATCACTGCATTTGATTGGCTAATTAGATTATCTTTGCCAGTAAATTAATTTCAACCTAAAAAACACTGGCTTGGGCTAGTTTATTTTTTCTTTTCCTCCTTGCATTTAAAAGGAGCTAAGTTTGACACAGACGCCTTTGTTGACGTGCTTCTGTTTGCCAAGAGAAGATATCTCAGCTCACAAAATCCCCAGTACTTTCATATCAGAATCTGTGAATACATCACTGGAACTGTGAGAATGGGATCAAAAAAATGGATATCACGGAAAAAAGTAAGGACTTTACCTGACATGTTTTTCGCAAACCTTACAACAATAACATATTTTTATAAATAGGTTTGGATAACGGCAACATAGTTCTTCAAGAATTTTGCAACTTTCCATAGAATTAATGAAAGTACACCAAGATTTAGGTCTTCACACTATTAAGTCATATTTCCAGATTTCCCACTACTACTGTGCATTGACTGTGCCGCATTAAAATCCTCTTTTTTTCTTTTTTTTCATTTATTATTATTTTCCAAGGCTGAAAATTGAACACAGTTTCCAAAAGCCAACTTTTTGAACTCTGAACTGCATGACCGAAGGAAAAGATCTAAAATACATAGCCAAGACAGCATTTCTTTTTTCCATCTCTCCTGTCAATCATTCTGCTCACCAGAAATTTCCAAATATAGAATTATTTTGTCTAGCACCCATTACCTTTTGGCCAGCAAGACAAATTCCACTCATTATAGCATCATAATGAGGAATGCAATCTTGGCATGTGATGTCAAGTTCCTACCTCTTTTTTATCCTCTTTTAAGCTACCCTCCAATACGTACTCTGATATTCAACTAAGACATTGACAGAGCAATTAAAACCGTTTCAGATAGGCTGAAAGATATCCCATATGGGTGAATGTCTGAAAACACATGCTCTTTGGTGTACTACCTCTGCTTGATGCGTGCTTTCTGCAAACTTATGTATGAGCTGGAGCCAGATTCTTCTACACTTATTAATCATCTCTAGGGCTTCAGTTTTCAGATGCCCAACTTGAGGCAAATAAAGGTGACCAATTTCTTGTCTAAGAAAGCAAGTATCTTGAGCTCAGATCCCCCCAAATTAAGACTTCCAATGTCATTTTGTTCCTTGAAACTACTGAGCACCTTGGTTGTACCTGGTGTATTTTTGTGACTCTTCTGCAGACTGAAAAGGTGGCAAAGAAGGGAATAACATTCCAGTCTTTTTAAGAAACAAAACTTTGAGCATGGACCTATTCCCTTTCATGTCACTACTCTGCCTCCATCTTTCTCTAACGTGCTGAGGACCTGATTCCACAAGCTGCATGTCCGCCATCTGTAGCAGAATGCTTCGAGAACTTTCCTCTATCTAGGCCACAAAGAGAGGTGAGATTCTTCACACCATATTTAACAGAGCTCTTCCTCATCTTCCTCATCCCTTACCTTCAGCTGAGGGTTGGAGTATCCTTCATTCCCCACAAACTCACACAGAGGAGCCAAAAAATGGAGCATATACAGACCATATTTATTTTACATTGCAAGTACCTAAATGAAAGATTACTTTTGCAATTGAAGCACACATTTAAAACCAAACGAAAATGTAATTTTGAGGACGATAATTTTAGTTTGTTATTTAACAGTCTCTGTATATGCCCTTTAATAATGACAACTGTAGTACAATGGAGGGAGAAGAACGACAAATGTTTTGTGGAAGTATAAACATATCAGAGAAAGCAGAAATTGTCTTAAGCTAACTACTCACTTCAAAATAATATGAAGTAGTACAACAGTTGGTGAGAAGAATTAAAAAAAATACCAAACAGGCTTTTTTCTATGATCTTTTTTGTCAGCAAGTTTAGACTCTGAGACTGGGTATTTCCTTCATCCCTTTTCCTGCAAGGGATAAGTGCTAATAAAATATGATTCTAGTGTGCCTCAGTAGAGAAGATTCAGTTATAGGTCTTGTCATGATCTAAGAGGTTCTCTGAGGCTAGAAAAAAAAATTATTTGGTTTTTTTTGTTTGTTTATTTTCCTTTTATTTATTCAATCCTTGCACAGACCTGATTTGCAGTACAGGCACTGAGGCAGACAAATCAGCGCAGACTCTTCTAGTGGGCATAGAACTCCTATGGGCAGTGGTTGGTCCTTGTCCTCCAGGACATATTTGCCTCAACATCAACTTACTACCCAAGCTGCTGCTTCTGTGCTCTAAGGTCAGAAAGGATTTTTAACTCAGAAGTTTATAGCAACCATGTATTTTTATTTAAGTAGCATAAAAGCTGATGTTATGCAGGAAATTAAGGAGGAGATTGGAACCAGTGTATCCCAGGTGTGCCAGGCTGGTAGAAACAATGGACCACATTGTTCAGACCAGAACGTTCAAGCCTCTTGCATAGCTCTTTGCACTCTCTACTAGTACAGTTAATGTTCTATTCCTGAAATTACAAGCTATTTAACAAACAAAAATACAGTGTTCTTTGAAAGTCAAATGTTGCTGCTTACTCTTTGCCACTGGAAATAATCCTGGCTTGTAGATGGCTTGGCAATTTTTGGTTACTGCTGCTGCTACAAGCAACAAGTAACGGATCATACTGGTGGAAAGAACACTATTCATACATGTTAGATTTCTTGACTGTGATGCTTTCAGCTAGAAAAATCTCTTCCCTTCCCAGAACATTAAATACTATTGGAAAATAAATTCCAGAGAAGGACATTGGACTAACTTTGCTTTCCTAACTACCATGAAGGTTGGCAAGTACTATAGGACAAGAGAACATAAGATAAACTTTTGGAAGTACTATAGATTCTAGTACAAGAGAACATAAGATAGATAAACTTTAAATGTGTTCTTCAAAGTTAAGAAAGAATATCTTAACTCTGAAAATTACAAATACATGTCTTGAAAGCTACCACCAAGCTCAAAACTCTTTTTTTTCTAGAAATGTGGTTATTAGACTTTGATACTCAAGAGAAGTTCCAAAGGGCGTTTCTAAAAATAAGACACTTTTGCATTAACGATTTATTGAGTCAAGACCTTTCCTTCACAAACAAGTATCTATTTGCTGTACCTGTTGGAATCTGGAAGAATAACACAGGTGATGCCTCTGAAACTGAAATGTGCTTATTAACACTGTCTCACAAAGCCAGTGAGTGTTGTTAGTAAGAAATGACAGTATACAGCTCAACTGCACATATTCCACTCTGTCAAATTACTCAGTATAAATACACCAGGTAAAATGGGTACCCAGCTAAGTGAATACTTTGCTGATAGGAGTTTCACTGCCTGTTATTTCTGTATTTTTTGCAACACAATCCAAAGCTCATTAAAATCAGCAGAGATGTACCCTTGGTTTCCATCCAGCCTCAAGAGGCAATAAAAATGGAGGGCATCAAGTGCATACAGAGAACATCAGGTCTCGACAGCAGTAAAGCAAATTATACTAATTGATCTTTTCCATCCCCTTCCTAATATGACAAGAGGCAATGATTTATTACTGTTTGAATCTCAGGTGCCAGTGGTCAGCATCTTTTTGATTTATCCTTTTCTGACAAAAAGAAAAAATAAATAAAAAGTACTTATACATTTTCACAGCAGTAATTGGTAAAAAATCAGGGACTTGCAGATTGTTCTAGCCCAGAAAATAACTCTGCTTCTTTGCAAACAATGCACATGCTGGATTCCTCTTAGACTGAAGGAAGCGAAACACGAGCCAAGGTCTTTGTTAAAAAACATAAGCTCCATCCTAAGGCAGAAGATAGCTCAAAAGCTTATCTTCTGCACCTGGTATGGTACAATATTACCATAATGGTTAGGGACACAGGTTATCTTTGTGGTGGTTTTGTTGTTTCAGTAGTCACCATGCTGAGAATCAACCAAAGCAGACCATTTTACCCACCACAGTCAGAGAATTAAATCATGACATCACTGTCAATTTTGAAACTCAAAACCATATGTTGCCTCTTTCAAAAAAATGCATTCATAGTGGCTTCTTGGGTCTGTTGGGCCATTCTGGAACTGTGAAGTGTCTCCCAATGAAATTGTGTGCTTTGCTTTCATACAAAATAAAATAAAATAGAGTTTAAAAAAGAACAACACCTGGAAAAGTTGACATTTTTTAACAATATAATTCTTGTTTTCTATCAAATCCCTATTCTCCATCACTCGGAATAAGATCTTTTAGGACTACATAATAAATATTCTAGCCTTAAGGAACTTTTGTTAAGACTGCATTGGCTACCACCTTGTTGCTTCAAAGAACAATAAAAGAACAAATTTTAGGCATTGTTTTGAAACATGTAAATAGTGCTGTCAGTCGGTGAGGATTTCTTTTTTCATTTTGTACATTTACATTTTCCAACTGCAGTTTTAGAACATTTCACTGCATGCTACTATCAATCATCCTTAGCTTATAAATGTACTGTACATTAGTAATGGCTAATTGGCATATTTAAAGTAAATAGCTACTTAGTTCTGCTGTAAAGTCTTTGGGAACAATTTTATGACACCACAAGCATTGTTTGTTCCAAGAGCAAATATTCAAGTCTTGAATGTTAACTGATAAGAGACAATTATAAGTGTCGAAACACTCAGCTTGCCGGGCTACTGTACAACTACATACAGGTCATTGGGATGCCAGTTAAATAGACGCGTGTCATAATGCCTGAAAATTATTTGGGAAATAAGAAGGAAGGATTGGATGCAAAAGAAAATTGTAGTTGATTGATCCTTGACGTGACCAGAGAAAAAGATTAAATAAACAAGTCAGAGGGGGTAAAAAAGGAAAAAAGTAAAAGCTGGAAAGAGAGGCAATGAGAATAGCAAGCTGGAGAGCAGAACAATGGCATGAGGCCAGATCCTGCTCTCAGTTACAGCCAGGCAACATCGCAGCCTGAAACTGAATGGGTGCAACTGAGAGCAGAATGTGCTTCCCGGTCTGCTGCTTGTTTACACCAATTTCCAAAGATCTATTTTCACATCAGGTATAAACATCATTCTCTCCACATGCAATTTCTGCATTTTTTTTTCCTCATAGCTGTAGAGGAGGGAGTTTGCTATAAACAAGCAATGTGGAACGAATTTTTAGGAGCATATAGCAAGTCCACCATTTTTTACTAGACAGATCTTGGCCTGATTCTCCTGTAAGATGTCTTGTAACCATGCCACGGACTTTCTCTCTCCCTAACAGATTTTCCCACCACTCTTACACGTGCTCTGGGATAAAGGAGTAGACGTGTACTGGCAGTCAGACCACTGCACGACTGGCAAAACGCGGGTGGCACTCTCCGTACGAAGTGGTACGTGATGTTTCATTTATATTTGCCAGCTGGCTAATAGTAGCCAAATGTTTGTTGCAAAGAGCGAGTGAGAGAGAAAAATAGCCATATCCTTTGGCACACAGAATAATAATAATCCTCCTCCAGAACAGGCTGGCAGTGCTCGAGCCAGAGCCATCTTTCCGACTCTGAGACACTATTAGATTCTCCACCCTTCTCTTCTAAATTCTGCAGCAGATTGTTTGGTCTGGAGAGAGATGGAGACAAGAGGTCCCATCTGGTACCAGTTCCTTATTTCTTTGTAGCTCTATAATAGCTCCAGGTCTTTTCACAGTTCATTCAAGAAAGGAGTGGAAGAGCTGGGTGAGGGGAGGTGGTGGCCCTGGGTATTCTACAGGCCAATTGTCTTTTTGTTTGCCTTTTGTATTTCCTTTCTTCTCTTTCCCTCCAGATTGACAGGAGTTAACAGGCATCTGTTCTCCTGCATTCGCAGCTCTATAATGCAGACCTGTCAATAGTTTCCACACTTGCTGAGATTATTTTATGGGTAAGACATTATACAGGGCTAGACAGAGCTAGTGTGAAAAATAACTTATACATGAGTTTTTTTCCACACACACACACACACACACCCATGACTATATTTTTCGTAAGACCTGGAACAAAAGTTTTCATTCTTTTATATTTTTAAGCCTGCCTTTTCTAACAACTTGCCTCCCCAGAGGACTAAATGCATGTTTCCAGCACCTCAGTTTCAGACCCAAGTTTTGCCAAATCACAGTCAATTTCTCCTGCCTTCTTGCATGAGAATGTTTTTTGTTCCGTAAGCCTGTTTTAATAGTAAGTATTACCACACAGGCAGAGATGATGGAGTAGACTTGCAAGACATCCATGTAAACACTCAGCAGCTTTTTCCCCACCTCTCTGTTCAAGCGCTAATATTCATCAACACCAGGTGAATCTGAAGTTTCAGTAACACCGAATCCTGCCATTGAAATTAGACAAGAAATGTCAGGAAAGGAAAAAGCCCTTCCTGATTAGTGCTCTAGTTAAGACAGGAAGAGATGAGCTTCCAGGCTGTGCTGGAAAGGGAAGAGCCAAGCACCACTGCATCCTGCACAGAGCGGACACAGAGGTGAGGATGTCTCAGATTTCTGTCCCAGCTCTCACAGATGAACCCATGGACACTGCTAGATGCAGACTTGTTTCTGGGCTCAATGCTCTCTTTTTCTCTTTCTCCCGCAACAGCAAGCTGAGACAGCTTTGCTCTTCAGAAGAATGGGCTAGGCAGAGGGGGGAAATTAGCAAAATTGATTACTTCTTGGTCTAGAGATGTTATTCAGCATGTGGTCCCATCTCAAGACTAGAGAGCAGAAAGGGAGAAAGACTGTTCCTCAATCTCCTTCTTGACTTTTCTTTCTGTTTAAAATTACTTTGGGAGGAGGGAAGGAGGGAATGGTCAGAATTAATTTAATGCAGCAGTATATAATTACAGCAAGGCATAATTTCAGTATGGCTTCCTTGTCAGTTGATACTGTGCGCTAATTATTCATAAAGGACCTGAGACATAACTTACATACATTTAAATTAAAAGATGAAAGGCTGAAAACATGTTTTATGAACAGAAAATCTGAAACTTTAATATTCTCTCTTGATTTTATCCTTGAAAAGTAGAGATTCAATGATTTATAAGCTCTAAAACAAATATTTTGAAAGAGCAAACCACTGCTGCAGTAAGAAAAGAAACAGAAGCAAAACAAACACAATTATGTTACAATTCAAGGAACTAATCTGAAAGGTGCTGACTGCATTCTGAGTAAAACTGAGTGTTCAAGGGATTTTTGGGGTTGGACAGAACTTGAAGTTGTTCACCACACTAACAGATCAGACTCCAAAAATGTATTAAACTTTTTTTTTTTTACCTTGAGTTGGAAAAAGTTTTATACAGAACACATAATAGTTTCCCTTTGATCTTTAATCAAGTGTTCAGCTGCATGTATGATTACCTGAAAGAGGTGACTCAAAAGACTGATTTTAAACCCATGCTTCACTGTGTTCTTGGCTATTAAAGATGTAGAAAAAAAAAATAGGCCCTCTATTATGGTCTTAATTTGCAACATGCAGGTAATTACACCATATTAAAACCTTGGAGAGAGGTGAGAGAAGACATAAATATCTTGATAAGGTTTAGGACATGTAAATGCTTTTTGATTCACAGCTAGCTTTGTCCTGCTTAGTGACTAGCACTGATCTGCATGTGGTTTAAATGCCGGTATTTAATTTTGAACTTAAACATCAATTAAACCATCACTGACAATCCACGAGTGATATTTTTATTATTAAATTGAAATACATTGTGAGGAGTGAAAAAATAGTCAAATTAATGTCACACAATATAGGCAAGAGAAGGGAATGAATCTACATTTGTCCTCCAAGCCAGTTGTTCTCTGATTTCTAGGCACTTTTCCAATGTGCCTAATATTCCACCAAGCATATCCAATCTAATATCGTTGAGAATATTTTTGAAGTGAGGAGGCTAGCTATTGATTATTACATCTGCTGTAATGTAACCCACTGAGACAAAACATTGCTGGGAAACAATAAGAGCTGGAGGACACCTGCCTTCTGCAGGGAAAGGAGAAGCACGCCTTCTGCTGCTATCTGATTTAAATTGACCACTTAAAAGCCATGCTTTGAATGTGGTTTTTTGGAAGGAAGTTTTTAAGAGCTCTAGGGAGCATAGGGAAGGTGGAAAGCAAGAATAGATGTCTCTAATGCTTAAAGAGAGTGAATGCATTGCAACAGGTATAGAAAATATATATAATTCAAAATAATTTAATTATATCTAAAGGGTGAGCTTCTATAAATATCTACTGGACCATACAAAGCTCCTCTAAAATATTGCACTTTAAATAAAACTAAATGATACAAAACTTGTTGAGAAATTTCTTGTTTTGATCAACATAAATTCATATATCCCTCCATATGCCCCCTAAAATTGGAAAAGAGTAGAAATTATACCTTATTTATATGCAATATATTTTGTTCTGGAAGGAGGTATGTTTGTATAAAATGACACAAATGACACCAAAGCAAATAGTCAAAATTGAGTGTTTTGATGTAGCATTTTGAAATTTTCAAAACCTATTCAGATCAAAATAAGCATTTTTTCTGTCCCAGAAGTTTGTTACCATGGAACTGATGGTTTTAATGATTTTTAAAATTTGGAGTGATTTTTTTATTTCTTTTCACTGGTCACTCTGGACAGTACATGTTCAATGCCCTGAAATTCCTGCTGATATGAAGTAAATTGCAGAAAAGGACACCCATACGAGGGTCATAACACAGGAGCACCATGGTCTAAACTGCTTCTAATTGCTCAGCAGATGGAGCAGAGCTATCTTTCAGTGCACACAAATACATTTTAGCTCTAGCTCATCTGATCTCTTCTTGCCTCTAGCCTCTGTCAGGGAGATTTGCTAAATATATCTCATGGGAAAAGTCACGTGAGTTTGACTCAACTCCAGCTCTGACAACTGGGAATCCCTGCAGTTGCAATTGCTTTCGCTCGAGTCCAGCGCTCTGTCTGCCCTGAAGAACAGATTCAAGTCTTGCAGGGGAAGTATGAAAATTGCTGACTGATTAAGTCTGAAGCTTAAATGGTATCCAGAGAGCCAGTTAGCAATGCAAAGCAAGTGATAATGCATACATCAAATGCATGCTCATTTACCCTGCTATTTCAGATGGACGACTAGAGATGGAATGGAAACACAGGTTTCCAACAGTGGAGAGACAGCATTTCCACATCTTAATTACCTTTTACAACTTTTTATTTAGGGGCTGGTTACGAATAGCCAATGATACAGTTGTGCTGGTGAAACACCATGGAGACCTGTCGGGCTAAGTTAAGACTAAAGACTGTGCCTTATCATGTAGTGGTGCATTGACAAATGGAACTTAACAATCATAATTAAAAGAAAAGTTAGTGTTATACTTCAGCATAAAACTATTTCACCTCTAGAATGGTCCATGAAATAAGTTTCAGAAATATGACCTCTGCCTTTCCATGAATTTCTCTCCATTTCTCTGAAATAATCTGTATTTGTTCCAGTAGTGACCAGGAGCCCCTTAATCAGAAGTTCATAGAGCTAACATTTTCCTTACTTATTTTTTTTGTGCAGTATGTCTTTTAATCCTTTTCAAGTAACCAGGTAACCATATGCATCTTTTCTAGAACCAACAAGCTTATGGTGTGCTGTTGATTTTTTTAAACTGGATAATAACAGCGTGCTCAGGATTTTGTTGCAGCTATAACCAGGCACTTCTATTAGCTGTGTATTTCAAACCTTTATTTGTATAATGCATAGGTTTTCAGACTTTCCAGATTTCAGTTGTGTAACATTAGTTCTTTAGAGACTCCGCAGAAGTGTCTGGTGCAGTTGTTAGCATCATTGGGATTTCAAATATCTTTCCATATTAAAGCAAGGAAAAGATTTAAAGGGAAGAAAAAACCTCCTGGCCTAATTAAGAAGAGTGAACTAGATTTAACGAAGAACAATTTATTGGCAGTTAATAGAGCTCATACATGGTAGCCAGGAGCTAGATAATTTATCATTAAAAAGAATCTCCATTACGTGTAAAATCCTTTTTCTCTTGATACAGTTAGCTACTGCACTTCACAATTACCATTTTTATAAGCCTGATTCACTGCCAAATGAAGCTGTATTTCACAGAGCAGCAACAAAACTTGTAGGTTCTGTGAATATTTAAATATGCAGGATTCAAGTCCTTTGTTGAGCACTTCATGTACTACTCTTCAGTCAATACTTGTATGCAATCATGACCATGATTTTCCAGGCTTCTTAGTTCAGCCTTCAGTAATTTCATTATCATCTGGAAAGCTCCTTAAAATGCTTCTGGTTAATGCAGTCAATGAAGCACATGGTAAGAAAGCACTCTTTGAACATCCAAGTATGCTCCAGATGTTTCGTCATCCTGAGCTTGCACAAGACACAAACTGATGTCCCCATGATTAAAGCAGCAACCTCTATCAAGCCAGTGGGAAGTGTGGTTGTGTGATTCAGGATGGTGTATGACAAGAATCAATTTGGCTGTCTGTTTAGCTTTCATGATTCAGAAGTGGAGAAATGTGCACCTTACACGTTGGTTGTCAAGATGTACAGATGCAGGTGTACCAATGTCACAGAGTCCTCCTTTGCACAAACCTGCAAAGCTGTCTGTTGGCAGCTTCAGACATGAGCCTTTCTTTTTGGCACACAGAAGCTGGGAATGTGATTTCCAACCACTGCAGGCATCAGAATCACAAAAACTTTCGGGTAATTCACCAGATGGCACCTTTCCCAGTGAGCTGTACTCAGCTAATGCCCCAGCACGGTATTTTGACTTGAATTCCAGTTCGAATAATTGTATTCATGTTCAAATATCCACAGCATAGCTCTCCATGTGCTTTTCTTCCACCCCAGAAGTGGCTGTATGTCAGCTGTCAAAAGCTTTGGATGAGCTTCACAAAATATCTGTGAATCTTTCAGTATCAGAGGAACTACATATGTAAGAACATGGGGGAGATTTCCCACTTAAATATTTGTGCCTGTAAAACTGACACCCTCCTGACACCCAAAGGAGAAGGGATGGATCCTCTGGATGTGGCTTATGGATTTATCTTTGTAAAGTGAATACTGTTGAAACTGGAAAACCAAAGCATTAGTTCACTGTGTCATCTACTGTCCTCATGAATGGAAAACAAAAACATAAGATGGTTTCTCAAGTGAAAGAAAAGATGAAGAGAGTCACTCTCTTGGTTCTTTATCAGATGAGCAGGAGAAAGCTGAAGTAGTTCCTAGTTTTTCTGGTCAGGAAACCTGCAAAACTGTCGGGATTTGTTGAGCCAAGGACATATCTCTTCAAAGAAATTCAGATGGAGGACCCTGGTGATCAGGGCATGCAAGACATGCTCTCTGGCCATTTGTCTGCTTCTTTTCATCCTCCTGTTTTCTTTCAAGTTGATCTCTGAGGTCTGTAAGTGTGAATGTGCAGCACTATTACCCGGCGGTGAGAAGGACATGAAATCTAGGATCAAACCAAAGCAATAAGTGGCTTGAGACATTTTTAATGATAGAGGCCGAAAACTGTAAGGAAGTGTTCATAAAATCATTTAAAAGCTGTTCTGCTGCTAGCTGATTTCTCGCTTGCCTAGAGAAGAGCACAATCCAGTAACTTCAGCAAAGGTAACTAGGTGCTGTTTTAGGACGATGAGAGTATCTGTGGAATTACATCAAGGAGGCTGACAGAAGGTAGGAAGAAAGCCCCATGCAGAGAAAAGCAGACAGTTATAGGCAGTTTTTTAATCCCATCTGATGGAAAGGGTGAAACACACCTGCCCAGTGTTGGTTTTGGGGTTTTTGGTCCTCAATATGAGTGGAGGGGCACAGACTCAATGAGGTGCCTCTTTGTGGACATCTCCATGTCCAGGGCACCTGCATTGCCACCTGATTTTACTGTGTGCAAGGTAAGGTTAAGAAGAGGAGAAATTCCTTCACCATCTGAGTGACAGGTCACCTCACCAAGTCACAAGTTCTTTACAATTCTCATGAACTCAGGTTAGAGTTCATGACTCTAAATCATAGGGTGTAGGGCTCAGTTGAGTATCTCCGTAACAAAACTGCTCAACTGTCAAAGGCCAGGGTGACACAGTCTCTCCGATGGGACATATCTTTGATCTAGAGTCCTGTGACAACTTTTTGCATATTGCAAGAGATGTGAAACCCTGCTGTTACTTTTACAAGACCCCTTTTTAGACACAATCATAAATTCACTTGATAACTGTTTGCTAGCTGATGTGGTACACCATGGATTGTATGGACTTAATGTACAGTACAAAATGGGGTCTTGAGGCTGCCTTTGCTGTGCAGTTCCAGTTTTTCTGGCTCATAACCCTTGTCACAGCTGTAGCACAAAAAATCAGCTTCTGGGAGGACAGCTTAGGCGTTCAGACCCTGAAGCATTCCAAAATGTCCATTTCTATCAGCTGTTTGGTATTTATAATGGGGTTTGCAAGATTAAGTTATATTTTAAACACATTTTCCCTCATTTAAAAAAAAAAAATCTTCAGAGAAAAATACTATTTTTCTTCATTCAATCCTTTTTTTTAAAAAAATATCATCTGTCAACACACTGCAAGGTTGTTTTCAAAGGGTGACAATTCTAACTTCCTCTGTTACACAATAGTGGCAGCATATGTATTTCAAAGGTCTAAGATAATCAGAGATAATTAATCTCATCAAGGTATTAATGAGACAAACAGCTGCGCTGATCTTCACAGAGATGACTGATGCAACAAATGAGGTGAACACAGGTCAGCCACAAAACCAGACACTGGCAGCCATGGCCCCTGAAAATTCAGATCTGAAAGACTTATCTACATCTAAATTTCCAAAAAGACTGCATTTTCACTTTCCTCTGAATTTAAAGAACTCACTCTTTTAATATATAATTTTACAATAATTTATGAAAATGGCAAGCAATGTAGAATGCAATCAATCATTCATACATCTGAATGAAAACCCAGAAATAGCAATGCTGTTCTGCAACTCTGTCAAGAACTGCTGCTGACATCATGTTCGCCCTGCCATCCTGATGAACTTTTTGCCTCATCAGCAACTAAATTAAGCTTTTACTTCACAAAAGCTTTACATTTAATTGTGGGTTTCAGCAATTTATAGGAAGGGAGAGAGGAGATATGATTTGTAAACATATTACAAGTCTGTGTTAATTCTTTCTTTTGATCCAGCTCAATATTGCCTTCTGTGGCAATGGGATGAAAAAAAAATTATTAATAATTA
>JAOEHY010025914.1:0-14165 GCA_025447955.1 Psilopsiagon aurifrons
ACAAACCACTGCTGCTACCACCAATAATAATAATGACAAGGGAAACAACAAGGGAAGAGAATACAACCGCTCACCACCCACTGACCGATACCCAGCCCAACCGAGCAGTGATCTAACCCTTCTGGGTAACTTCTCCCAGTTTATAGTGGGCATGACGTGCTGTGGTATGGAATACCCCTTTGGTCAGTTTGGGTCAGGTGTCCTGTCTCTGCTTCTTCCCAGCTTCTCCTCCTCCCTGGCAGAGCATGAGACTCAGAAAGTCCGTGATCAGAGTAAACATTACAGAGCAGCAACTAAAATCATCAGTGTTATCAGTGCTGTTCCCAGGCTGAAAGTCAAAAACATAGCACTGCACCAGCTCCTAAGAAGGAGAAAAATGACTGCTACTGCTGAACCCAGGACAAGTACTCTCATTAAAAACTATCGTATGGTTGGAACCAAAGGAAGCTCAGTCTACAGGAGAAGCATGACCATTCTGCCTCCCAGTATGCCATGCCTCCTCTCTCTCCATCACTCCACCCTTGACCTTGAGTTTGCTGCTCAGCATCAGCAGAGATGCTGAGCAACCAACTAGAAGTCATTTGCTCCTCTTGGCTATTCAACATATGGCAACTAGGAGGGGTAGCTGGAATGCTTTTGTTAATCTCTCTTCCACATGTTTCCCGAGTATTTTTCCAAAGCAGCTTAGTTGTACATGATGAGTTCTCATTTCCTAATGCCAGTGACTGAAAGTGTAGCCATGGGATAATTGCAAAGTCATGTTACTTTATTCAGTCACATCGTCTGTGCCCACTCCCTGTAACTCCTTGAGAATGACTGGTGCAAAGTGATGACAGAGTAGCACTGTGTGTTTCATAATGCATGTTAAATAAAACATGGGAGGGTGTGGGGGTGGGGCCAGGCTTCCCTTCTGTTTAAACAATACTTAGCTTTTAGATAGTGAGTTTCCACAAGGCTATGGGCCAGACTAGGCATTTTTATGAGGCTGAATAGAAGTCCAAATTGTAACAAGGCTAGGTGAACACCTGATCTTCAATTTAGCAACAGTGGGTAATGTTCAAAATTACCAGATGGATAAAAAGTGACTTGCACAGTGTATAACTGACTGAAGTCCCTGTTGTCACCTCTTAACAGATATTTTCTCTGTGAATGAGAGGTTAAGCTAGTGGATTTATGTCTACCTGTACTCTTAACACACTTTCATTTGCTATATAATATAAGTGTAATTTTGACTTTCTCAGGTGTTGAGAGACAGGTCAGTGATTTTTCATCTGTGTCCACAAAACACCTGCTTTGTGGAACAGCTTGTGGGCAGAAGTGTAACAATATAATCCTGGCTAGAGCTGAGGCACAAGCAGCAAAGTCATATCTGTGCATATCTGTGCATATCCGTGCAGCCTCTTTGGAGTGTTAATTCCTTTTGCCCTTCTATAATGAAGACATTTTGTCTTCTGGCTTCCCCTGAACTCTCTTTGACCCAAACCTACAAAGATATAATCTAACAATACACAAGACCTTTAGAAGTGATGAGAAAAAAAAGAACCAATACAGATTAAGTCTGTTCTCAGAGGAGTCTTGCGATAATGCTGTAGGGAAGAATCCTCTTTGGACCACAGCACTGGCTATTTATGAAGAATGAAGAAAGAAATAGATAAGGGATCATTGTTGCTCTTGGCCTTTCTTTTAGCTTATCCCTTGCTCTCCCACATGGTAAACCTTTGTGTTTGGGATACTGAGCAGGTTTATCCTGGTGGGAGGGTGTGAGAGAGGGCTGAGGAGGAATTTATCATCCTTTTTCAATACTCCATTTCCTGATACTGAAGGCAGAGCAAAACACCAAATGGAACAAAGACGTTTTCCCTCATAGTTAAGCCACCATGACAGATCTCTCCCACAAGCCTGAAAAATTTATTGTAAAGTTGAATTTGGTTCTGAGTCAAAACTTCACCAAATTTGAGGTGAAGGGAGAAGTTTGGCAGAGGAAACTGAAGAATGGGTCAGGTATTCATGATTCATATCAGTAGCTTCTTTTTTGTACAGATAAATCAGTATCAAACATTGACAAGCTGTTAATACGCCTTACAATAGTTTTACAAGATTTGCTGTGTATCCTTTACTATTCTCTCCCCTTTTTTTTACTAAGTTAAATTGTGTCAAATGCTCTCTGCTTCTTCACTGGATGAATTTACTCCCCCTTGATGAACTTCAGTGCTGAAAAACTTGCTTTGTCAGATATATTCTCTGCACAGGGAAGAGAGTAACTTGACCAAATCTCTGTAAGCTGAATACCAGGAAAGAAATAAATTAGCTGTTGACTGCATAAATCTTGCTTGCTATGGAAGTGCCTCCTTCTCAGTGTTTTCTCCTAACTTCTATTAGGAGTTGTCCAACTTCAAAACTGGGTTTCTGATTTCTTTCAGTAAATAAGCAAAGCCTTTTTTTGCCTGCCTATGAAATGACTTATGAACTATTTTTCAGCTCAGTTTCACAATTACTGGACCTTAAAGGTAGTGGTGTTGTTTGTGTGGGGTTTTTTCCTGTAAGTTCTCTGCTTACATTTAAACAGTTTGTTCAGCCTTGACTAGTGTGGTTATCTCTTCTGACCTTCTCACAAACCCTGCACAGAAACCCTTGCTGCATCTGTTAGTTCCAGGTGACCACACCTGGGATCTGGTGAAGGCGAGACCTTTTTGCTACCACTGTTTATGCTAATACGAACCAAACTTGGAACATATATCTTTAATTTTCTTGTGGTTTCAATGCAGCCAAAAGACCTGAGTATTAACAGGACAATTGACCTCTCTAGGGAGGTGAGGTAAGCAGGTCTTTGGAGATGCCTGGATGCAAGGAGAGGGCATCTGCATGCTTTAGAGGGGCAAGAGGAAAAATAAAGGCCTTTAGCATCACCTCCTGTTTTCTTTAATAGTTCTGGTGGGCAAGCATATTGTAATCCTGAAGAACTGTGTATGTTATATTCTAAATGATAAAATTAGAAATTTATGTACTCATTGATGTTCTTACTTTTGTAACAGGGGTAAGACTTTGTTGTCTTAGACACTGTCCTAGACACGATGTCACTATGTCAGTGACAGCGGTTCCGTTGTTTAAGACACTATTACTTTCTACATTCTCAATGTGACGACATAACTTGCTAGCTCTATGAGACAGTAGTGTTTCAGAGAGTCAGAAAGAATGAGACTTCATGACTCAAAGGTGAAGTGAAAATAAGTGGTTTATGTGCATATATGCATACACATATATATCTCTATTAGAATACAAAATTATGTAGTGATCAAAATAAATGGCAGGTTATGAAACTGCAAAAAGGACTAGGGAAATAATAGACAAAAGAAAAATTTAGATCCAGAAAAAAGAAGGATAAAGAGCATAAATACCCAAGCAATAAAGAAAATTTTGAAAATTAGGAGGCACATTATTGGAGATTTGGAAGAGGAAAAAAAGTGTTTAATATAAGTCAGTGTGCCTGTAAAGAAGAATTCATCTCCACCCTATGGAGTGTCTCAGAGACCTTCAGTTTCTAAGAAGGATGATGGCAAATGTCTAAGGCAAATCTTTTCAAATCAGTAGGCATAGTTAACTTGTACTGATCTAAGAGTGAAGTTGGCTGAAGAGATGACTGGTGTACTTGAAACAAGCTTCAGCATGATCAGTGTCTGTCAAAGTGCTTTGTCAGCACTGCCCAGTGTTCTGATTTGTGTATTAGTGCTGTTTTGCATCAAATCAATGTTATAGGTTAAAATAAAGGTAAATGAAAAATCCTACAGGTGGCTGCAAGCCAGGAACCATTGGATTTTTTTTTGTCTCTAAGAAAGATATTGTTAAGACAGTCATGAGACTGAAACTAGTGCTTATTTTAGCAAGTCTAAGTTCATTACTGAGAAAATGTGGAGATAATATAGTGATCAGCAGACTGTTAAATTGAGAGGATGAGGCAGCTAATGGAGTGATCACGAACATGTGATAAGTAAGGCCATTCAGATATTTTCAGATGAAATCTTATAATCTGGGAACAAAGAAAGCTGGACACAGCTACAGAGCATGGGCTTAGTACCTGGAGAGGTGCCTGTACAGACATTTCAGCTGCAGCCTTCTTCAGAGAGCAGCAGCTAAAGCAGTGATGGGCAGTACAAAACAGCAGGACCAGGGAGAGAGTTTCTCCTTTTTTGAGAGTGCTGCAGGGCTATGGAGCTCAAATGTAGAGACTGTTTTCCAAAAGTAGACTGACGAACTGGAGACATGACAGAAGAGATGCACAGAACTGATTTGAAGGCTGAAGAATATGCCCTGCAGGTGAAAATGGAAAAGAGTGTCTGGAAGATGACTTGATTACATTGTGTCTTCACAGAAAGCATATGACAACTATTTAAAGTCACAGACAAAAGCAGCAGCATGGTGAAGGCTTAGCAGCTGATCCTGTACAAGTCTGAAGGAGGAACAACTCCTTAATGAATCACATAAATCTTCAGGACAGTGGCTTTGCTAGAAAGTGGTTTTGCTGCCATTTAATTTCTTCAGTTCAAAAGTGAATGTCTATCTGGTGGCAGGATCATGAGCTTGGCAGGGGGGCAATCAGGTGAAACTTTATTATATGCGATTTACTAAACAGAACATCAAATAATGCAGTGGCTTAAACTTTGTGAATGAAGTATATGGATTTTCCTTGCTAGCTGGCACCAGTGTAAGCGGAATGATGATATCTAACAGTGTAATTTTAGGAGTCTTGTTATTTCATACCTTCTAAGAAAATAATTTCACCAGTAAAGGAAAACAGAATCTTCAGGACCTGTGCTGAAGTTTTCAAGTGTGATTTTTTGCCATCTTATTTTCCATTGATTACACTGATGGAATTCGAACTTTTCAAATTTTAGAAAGCTGCTGTTGTTTATTCTGTATGCTTGTATTCATTAGAGTAGAAAAATACTTTGCAAACCATCAACCCACTGGTACTATATCTCATCATTTGTGGCCTCAAGTTGGAAAATAACCAGCAGGAGCAATTCTAAGGCAGGTAAGGTCAACTGTGACAGAAAAATGCTATTGGATATTATTATTTATAGAATCATAGAATAGGTAGGGTTGGAATGGACCTTAAGATCATCTAGCTCTAATCTCCCTGCCATGGTGAGTTACTTTTTATTAATAATGTGAACATTGCAATGATTGCTGGAATTGGTGGCAATTAATCTTACTGACAATGTAAGAAGATAGGAAAAAACCAGAAAAAACTGTATTTCTGCAGATAGCTGCACCAAGTGGAAACTGAGGTCTATTAAGCATACATGTTCTGGAACACATCAGTCCTGGGTCTTGGCTCTGGGATTGTTGTATGGTAAAAGTACCCTACTATCTCATGATTGTTTGGAAAAATGGACCAAAGGTTGCATGCTTCAGAAGTGTTTCTTGGTGTATATACTGCTAAGAACAGCTGAAGAAACAGATTAATAAACTTAAACATGGATCTGAGCCTGAAAATTTTTGCATCTGCTTCCATTTAAGCACATTGCTATAAAATTTAACCTATGCAAGACTTGTGTGATTTGCTTTAATAGAAACCTACAAATATAGATACATGTGCTCCAGCCAAAGAGTAAAAACTAATGAAAATAAATCAAATTGTGGAAAACAAAATTGATTTTCAGCATGGCACTAGGTTTATGTAGAGCATTTCTTATATGTGGAATTTACCTGCAGTGCTGTCGTGGGTGTGCATAAGACCTTTAACCAGGAAGGCGGGATTTCCCTGCATTGTCTGGGGGAGTGTCTGTGTGGACAGATATGAAATGGTGATCTGAAAGCTCAAGAGCAGCAGTATAAAAACATGTTTTTAAAAAATGTTAGGAATGTTTTGTGGTCTGATATTCTGGTACATTCCATGCTAATTATTCAAAGAAATACAAACAAACAAGAGCCCACACCATACAATTACTTACCTAGGCAAAGATGAATGGTTTCTAAGTTACTTATATGCTAAGGCGGTAGAATTTGTAAAGGCCTTTTTGAAGATATATGTCAAAACAGTAAAATAAATGTATGTGTCTATGTCTGTTACAACTTCTAAGGGGTGGCTCTATATACCATAGGTGGTATTTCACTACCATATTGAATGGCTGAACTATGGCTTCTCTTTGTTCTTTTTCTTTCATTTGTTTTTCTGTACTGGAAATGTCAGGTCCTGGTTTATCTTTATTGCTTTTAGCAGTTTTTTGCAGAAAAACTGACTGTTAACATAATTTGTATCCAAAAATTTTGATGCAATTATCTTACCATTCTCAAGGACTGAAAAAAAGAGATGAAGAGTTAGCCTCCCATTCAACGAAGCCACACTTTTCACATGCGCATGAAGCATGTCTAAATCAGGGGCTTAGGTGGAATAGGGATGTAAGGTATATCTGCAAGCACTCCATAGAACTTCAGACAGACACACAGATAGCTTTTGTCTCATGTATTGGGTTGTCAACACCACTGTGACCATGCAAGCATATACTGCATATATGTGCTGTGGACTCTGTAGGGTGTGAAGCCAGTTTTGCCATAGTTGTGCCAGTGGAATCCAAGTCTGTGATTTTAATAGGTTTCACAAGTTTTTGGTGTTTGCAGCAGCATCAGTTTGAGGCTGTGGAAGATTCACCCCTAAAATCTTCACAAATCTGTATGGTCTTTTCAAGCACTAAGAGGAAAGCAGAATTCCTATCTATGAGCACCCTACAGTGTTGTATAGATGGAGTGCTCCTGTCTGGAGACCAAATATTCCCAAAGTTATTAAACTCGTATCATACACTGTCTCCTGGCAGCTTTAGGCATCTAGGTGTGTTTATGGACATGGTCCAGTGACAAAAGGCCATTGTTTGTAAGGATACTCACCCATTGGTGACCTCAGTGTTTCAATGCTTAACTGACTAATTCCTCTATATTGATTAAAAAATTGCTTGTGATTTCTAAGGCTGAGACTCCAGAGGAATAGATGGGCCTAAATCTTCATGTGGTGCATTTTTTGGTTGTTTATCCAATAACTTTTTAACGGAAAATGCAAAAAAAGCCCTGTCACAGGTGCAAGGACTGAAATCTAAATTTTCTTTTTCCCAGATGAGTCTGGAAGAATGCGAATTCCACTTCTTCCTTTGCTGTTTCTGTCTCAATGAATCTTAAAATTTTGTCTTATTGTTGTAGATCTTCTATAGAGAGTTTAAATGGTTTTCCTCTCTGTGACTGGAGATGTGGGTTTGCATTCTGATACGTTCAAGAAAGGAACTAGTCCTTCAAAACTGAATAAAATAACGCAGGACTGAATAGACTCATGTCTCTAGAAACAGCTCTGGATAGCTAGAAATAGACAACTCCATGTCTAAAAGCTACAGTCTTTCTTGTTTTTCCCTGCATAAATTTACTTAATAAGTAGGTAAAATGGTACCCAGTGGCAGAATAATAAATTCACTGTGCATCTCCAAAGTTTCAAGTGAGTTCTGTGAAAACTAGACGATTTTTTCTCAATTTGAGACAGGTTTTTAATGTGCTTGAAATCAGTGAAAAGTATTCATGGGCCCAAATAAAGCTCCTCAGTAACTAAAGGTGTCATTACTATTTGAAATATTAACCTTGAGCTGCTCTTTTTTTCTATAATTTCTTAAGATTCATTGAATAATATTGCAAGCTGAAAAAATCTACTTACGAATGTCTGAATACACTGGCTGTGTAATTAGGTAATTGAAACTTTGTAGCACATAGCATTTAGTGTAATTCCTTCATCTCATAAGATTAAATATCAAGATCTCTCTGATGGAAACAATTATTAAAATTATGCGTCTCCATGCTCACCTGGAAAACTGTTGAAAAAACACTGTGCTGTTGTGGGTTTGTTTTTTTTTTTTGTTTGGTTTTGATCATGTGGCAGCTTCTCAATTCTACCTCTTAGCACAAGAGCGTCTAAATTTGAATTGGTTTTGCTAATATACTCCAAGGATGATGAAACTCAAGTGGTAGACTATACGAACTCTGTGAGAGAACTGAGAGTAATTTTAAGCCAACTAACTGCTGATTAAACCACTGGTTACCATTTTTGCTCTTCTCAAATTAAAACTTCTTCAAATACATTTAATTATAAATACTTTATAGTAATGCAGAGAATACGCAGAGAAACAGGACATCTTTTGGTTAGTTGGGACCCATACAGGAAACATAGGCCAGATCTGGCTCCAAAGAGCTTTCAGTATCAATCAACAAGTCAGATGAAGAAGCGAGAGGCAACATTACTTGAATATGAAATTAAGAGATGAGTGACAGAAATAGGAAAATATAATTTTATTTTCTTTGTTTCAAATTTGTATGCTGATGAATATGCTATATTTAAGATCAAGCTCAATTGCTTTGTGATGGTCAAATAAGCGAGAGCGATATGATGTTGTGTGTTACGAACTTCATAGACCAGCCACCTCTCATTACACTTTTAAAACAAGAACTAGTTTGCTTCCAGACTCCTGAGTGAATAACTTCATTGTTGTTTGAGAAGATGAGAATTTCCACAGGAAAGCCAGTGTCACAGGTGAAGATTGAACTAGATAAAATCATATGAAGCATTATATCATTTAGGTTTTATACTGTTCAGCCAGTCACATCTTTCCTCCCCTTTGAGACAGATGCATTTTGAAAGGGCTACTTTAAGTTCCAAAATCTATGCCTTGCCTTTAGTCTGGCCTTTATATCCTGTCCTTTTGTGTCTGTGTGAGAGATTATTACTTGTAAAGAAAATATCCTTCAGGGATTAGACTAAACCATTTTTTTTGCAACCAGTGAGAGAGGGCATTTCAGATTACATCCACTGATGTTCATAATGCAGCTTTTGCTGGTCTGAGATCTCATCTGTTCTGTTCTCAAGCAAGAATAATATTCTGACAAGAGCAGACCACACCTGTATCACAAGACAGAAGATGAAATAAAGGGACTATCTGGATAAGCCCTGATACAGCATGCAACGTCAAAAGCGTTTGTCTAAGCTTTACTGTGGAAAAATATTGTGTCTCAATTCTGCTAAGAGGGTTTTCCAGTATAGTTTAACTAGTAAATGTCCTCTAGGGTAGGAAAGGCCAATAGGTTGGGCTCTGTACTCTTGTCTTGGCTCAAAGTGTTTAGAGAGTAATAGGGTTGTAAATTGGTATTGCTACATGAGCATGGTGCTGCCTTCAGCTCAATAAAAGCTGTATCTTAAAAGGATTAGGTAATGGACACAAAACTGGTCTTATGTGCTAATATTGCTTCCAGTTTGTGCATCTGCTCTAGCTTCCTGCAAGGTATTTTACTGCATGGTGTTAAGCTGTGGTAGGGACTCTGGGCACATGTGATCACTTGCCGCAACCATGTAATTCCCCTTTAGACTTGTATCTGTTCTCACATGAGTTACCTTATTTCATATATTGATGTTCCAGCAGCTTTGTGAGTTCCCTGGCTTGGAAACTGTAATTTTCAACCATCAAACAGCATGATCAGTCTCATTTCAACTGAGTCCACTTGCCATTAAAAGCTTAATGGAGAGAGCATCTGGTTTCTCAGCGAAGTTTGAGTTCTCTTCTGGATGTGGGTAGGTGAATGGATTAGACATTAATGTTATGAAAAGGTGTTGTGACTACTTGAATGCCAGCCCTATACCTGCTGTCAAACAGACCACAGGAGCTCTTTGCTTTACTTAGCATGGTTTGGCTGTCTTTTCCTGAATATAAGGGCACATGAAGGACTGTGTTGTGTGTACTAGTTTCAGTTTACAGATGCACTGCAATGATGGAAAGATAGAGAAGAGGTGAAAAAACAACTCATTCTGACTACAGTTAGTTCTGTTCATATGGTGGTCATACATGGATTAAGAGGGTCTTCATATCAAAATCAAAGTTTATGGGAAGAGTAAAATGAAAAACTGTGGGGAGTTTGAAATCAAGGTAAACTGCTACATGGAAATTCAAGATTATTGTGCAGTTGATTTCAACCAGATTAGCTTTTTACCCTTTGTATATGTGTTACAGTAAGCCCCAGACCTGTGCTCAGCTTTAAGGACCTAAGTTGTCCTACTGACATGGAGCATTTGTGCAGCTGAAGCTGACTGTATTCTTAAGGCTTTGACAGACCACAGCTTTACTAGGTAATCTGTCCACAGAAGAATAGCGTGGTTTTCTAGTTTAGGCATTAGACTCTCACCCAGAAGGTGGCTACCAAGGATCCAAGTTCTGCTTAGTTGTATATAAATGGTATATTAATTTTCTTAGCTAGCTCCTGTCAAGTCCTTCTCTCCAGTTGTTGGGGTTTTTTTTGTATATTTTCAACACAGCTTTAGTTGGGAAACTACAACTGTTTGTGAAGCTGCCTGGGCAACTGGAACACTGAATTGACCCAAGAGAAAAATAACACTCCATAATGAGAGCTTCCTCACACCTCTGTTTGGCATTTTGCCCTATGAAACCAGCACATTAATGCTCACACATGTCCTTAAAAGCCACAGAGAATATTATGAAAATGATTTTAAAAATGTTTTTTAAAATTAAATTGCCAATAGAACTCTCTCTAAGGCTCCCTGGGGAGACTACACCTACACTGCATTTAAGAAGTATTTATAATCATACTCCAAAGACGGTGGCTATATCCTTGTTACTATGATGATGAGTTTGGCCCATTTCCTTTAACAGAGAGAAAGCTCTTGAACCGTTCCTTCTTCTGTATTAAGAATAGCTCAGCTTGCGCCCAGGAAAGGTAGGCTTTAATTCTGCGGACTCGTTTTCAGTGGCTTTTTTGTCTTGCATTTCTTTTGTCTAAGCATAGAAGGCGCTCTTACACTGCGTTACGCTGCTGGAAGATGATTCGAAGTGATAACGTTGTTTGAACGGTTGGTTTTGGCTGAATAAAACAGTAATGTCCTACCCCAGTACTTTAAGCAAAACTGGTAACAGATAAGCAAACACATTAATCTGTATTTCTGCAAAGGTAAATAAAGTTATTTACAATTAGAGAAAGTCCATTGAGAAATACCAATGGTAAAAAGCTGTGAGTAGCTATAACCTATGATGTCTTATCCATGTAATATCTCTTCCACAGATTGATCTGATACTTTGATATTTGCACAAGTCTTTCTCAAAGGCAAAACCACATTTCCTAAGCAGACCTCATAGGTACAGGTGTTTTGGTATAGATTTTGTACTGTATGAAATTCTGCCAATCCATCAAATAGGCTGTCCAGATCGGCTGTTCAAATTGGCTACTTGCACTGGTTTAAATTGACTGGAATTGTTTTGCAAAGCAAACAAGAAATCAGTGCAATATGTACATATGAATGTATATGCATATGCACATGTATATGTATATGTACCTATGTACATATGTATACACATACATGCATATATCTACGCATATGTATATCTGCATGCATTGAAATGTAACTTCCTTACACTCCTTGTGAGAACAGTAAAATAATAAAACTGGGTTAGAACTAGTTCTGGTTTGAGACTTCTGACTTTTCAGATCTCCCCTTGAGAAAATAATTATCATGTGACCTATGTTTGGGCACTCCTAAACATGTTTGAAGAGGTTTTCCTTTTTACCTCTCTTCTCCTTTCCTATCCTTTTCTCTCTTTTCTGGATATTTGGATAGTGATTCCCTTCATCCCCAGACTTCTTTCATGCAGGTTGAGCTCATTTACTTTTACTTTTCTTATTTCAACCAGTTTTAACTCCTGCATACTTAGTGCTTACTTATTTGGACTCCACTTTTCCCTCTATCACTGGGATGCTCCTTGTCCTTGCAGGCCCTCAGCTAACTAAATATATTTGAGTGTGATTGGGTTTTCTAGATCTTTTGCTCCTAAGTCACCCAGAGTCTCCACAGGAGAAAGGCAGGCATCATTCTATGTGCAGAAATGACTCTAAAACACCAGTGAAAATCCTTTTACTCCAAGGTCATAATTTCTGAGTGGAAGGTCTGAGTCGGACTCCCTACTTCTTCCCCTTGTTGATTCCTTATTCCCAGCTCTTCAAAAAGGAGGCTGCCATTTTGCTTTCTCAGGACTGGATGTGAAGGTAAGATGGTATCTAGTATCCCATCCACATGGGGAAAAATCTGAACATCTGTTGGACTTGGCACAGAGAACTGCTATGAACAGAAGAGTAATTCAGCATGCTAGCAAGCTATATCTTTGAACACCATCAAAAGCTGGCAGGGAAGTAATGGAAAATGAGTTAAATGGCATTCTGTCTTTCCATGGCTTGTCATTGTGGGTTTGTTTTTTTTTTCAGAAACATTAGGTAAGTTTAGCATGTTTTGGCATTACTCAACAGTCAGTCGATAATTACAGCAGGGTGCTCAGGTATACTGAACTTTTCTGGTTTGCTCTCTGTTATTTTTTTAGGAAAATATGAACTCAATGTACAGGTGAGAAACTTGAAACATATCAAGCATATGTACCTCTTTGGGCCATCAAATTTTTTGCATGTAGTGGAAGCCTTCCAAAACAAAGTGGCATGTAAAATAATTAACAGTTGAACAAAAGGTTTAGAAGGAAGCTGCCTCTGAAATGAATACAGATCTGTCTAAATGAGGAGTGGAATAATACATGAGAACAAAACAAATGACTCTGCCACAGAAGCCCTGTGTTGTGATTAAGCTGATGAGAAACACCACAAAGAAGCTCTTGCACTACTCTTCAGGTAAGATGCTGAACTAAATGAAAATAGACCTCATTCCTTCAGAGCTACTGATGTGAGGCAGGGTCCTTGTACAGAGATTCTTCTGTGTCATAGTGGGGAAATGATAAATATAAGTTTAATTTCTTGCACTGAAACAAAGCTATGCTGTAGAACAAGAAGCAAAACCTAATCATACCTGGGAAAAAAAAAAAAAAAAAGAGGGGTTTTAAATATTGGTATCTTGTGTGTTTTCTAATATTTTCAGACTGTTTAACTTCCTCTTCCCAAAATGTGGGATTAAAGAACACTTATTTATAAAGCAAGAAACCCAGACACATTCATACTTGTTCATATGACACTAAGATCTGGTGATATCACAGAAAAAGCACAGCATCATGAGATTCATAACAGCATTTGCAATGGTTGGTCACACTGGGTCATGTGAAATTGTGATCTTGTCACACGTATCAGTGGCTGCTGAGTGCAGAGGAAGCTGCCTGTATGTCAGAATCATCAAATTTTTAATTGCAGTGAAATGTTTGTAAAAGCTTACACTGGAATCTAAAGTAACAAAATGATTAGATCAGCCTTTTTTTCTAAGACTACTCATTTGTGCCTTGTGTTTAACTTCAATCTACATGCCAACAGTTCTCTGATGATATATTCATTTTGCTCAATTGTCCGTAAAAAATACTTTTAACTTGAGATGTTGATTTTTCTCATGCATCATATATTTTGACATTATTTTAAAGACCAGGAAGGAAATTTTTGAAAGGCACAATATAAGGACCTAACTACCATTACAAAACCTATGAAATCTAAGAGTGTAAGTGCCATCTAGCTTTTTGGAAACCTCTCCAGGGGTTGAAAACCATGCAGTAGCTCCTGGCAGAGGTCAGGTCAGCCTCATTTGATGCTATGTTTGTGGTGTCCCATCTTCCAACCTAAACAGGAGGTTAAACATACCGCATGCTCTTTGGGTATCTTTATAAAAAGCAAAATGCAGCAAAGTAGCACAGGAACAATTGTGAACACTGTTACTGTTGTGTGTTTTGAAACAGATTGTGTGAGTTTATTGTTAAAGGAAACATTATAAACTCCTGCTGGAAATACACTGATGGACCCTGAATTGTCATCCTCGCCTCTAAGTTGGAGAGACATCAATTTGATAGGTGGATCACTAAGTGGATAAAGAACTGGCTGGATGGCTGCAAACAAAGGGTTGTGGTCAATGGTTCAATATCCAGCTGGAGACCAGTAACGAGTGGTATCCCTCAGGGATCAGTGTTGGAACCAGTCTTTGTTCAACATCTTTGTCTTTGGACAGTGGGATTGAGTGTTCGCTCAGCAAGTTTGTCGATGACACCAAGATGGGTGGTTTGGTTGATACGTTGGAGGGAAAGAATGCCATCCGGAGGGGCCTTGACACGCTTGTGAGGTGGGCTGATGCCAACCTGATGAAGTTTAACCATGCCAAGTGCAAGGTCCTACAC
>JAOEHY010025916.1:0-22810 GCA_025447955.1 Psilopsiagon aurifrons
GGGCCGCCTCAGGGCCCCTGCGGCGGGGCTGACAGAGGGAGGCGGCGGCGGCGCCCGCTGGTGCCTATGGGCAGCATTCCGGGCAGCCGCTCGGCCGCGACTCGCTTGGGGCGGCCCCGTTAGCTCCGGTCCGGCGGCTTTTGGAAGCAAAAATCCCTCCATCTCTTTCCACCGCTTCCGCGGGCAGCGGCTGTTCCGCCGAGCCGCGGAGGAAGATCGGGGGGCTGCTTTCCCCACCTCTTAATCGTGTGCGCCTTCCTTTCCCAGGCAAGGGAAACTTGCGCTGGCAGACGGCCATAGTGGTGCCGGTACCGGAGGAGGATTGGAGCCTCCGGAAGCAAAGTTCTGTGACACTCCGACTCTGGGTACGATAGCAGTCAGTGCACTACAGAACTTTGTCTCCGGTGGCGGCGGCCCCGGGAGCCTCAGGTGGACACGTCACGGACGGCGGGCCCGGGCTCTGCACCCTCGGAATAAAGGCTTTGCTGTCGTGGCCTCCCGCTATGAAGTTCTGTTGGGGTTGTTTCTGGCTTTTCCTCTTTTCTTTTCCAGGGTATAAATAGCGCAACATCTGGGTACCCGGGGGTTATTTCGGTGCAGCCAGGCCGGCCTGGCTGGCGGCATAAATGTGAAAGTAACTGGTGCTCGGTGCAACTGACTCAGCGGTAGGTATGTGAATGTGCTCAGTGCTGCTCCTAACTGTGCTTTGGCTAAGTGTGTAACAGAGTAGTAGGTTAACTAGGGGCTGGAGCTGGATAAAAGGCTTCGTGTTCTTAAGCAGAAAGATGTGCTGTAGAGCACTGTAGTAGCACGGAGCTGCTCATGTAATGTTTGGGCCTTGCCTTGTGGCATTGAGCTCTTTTCAGTAACTCCAGACCCTCAACTTCTATTGAGTAGTAGGTATAACTTAAACTCACACCTTTGCATCTCCAAAAATCATAAGGTTTGTGGCTACCACAAGGCCTTGTCCTCACTGATGTGAGGGGAAGCTTTGGAAGAAGTGACACCTGTATGTATTAGTGCAGTTGCAGGGCTTTATTGTATAACCTTACTTGTTACCTGCACCATATTCAAACATGGACAGGCTGATCTGGGCTTTGAGCAGCCTAGTCTAGTGGAAGGTGTCCCTGTCCATGGCAAGGAGGTTGGAACTGAATGGTGTTTGAGGCCCCTTCCAACCCAGATCATTCTGTGATGTAATGAGTGGCTTTAAGGACAGAGAAAGGAAGGGCTAAACTCAACTTCTTTTTTTTTGTTTAACTTGGAGTCTGGCAGCGAGGTTCAATAGCCAGCACAGTGCTCTCCAGGAATTCTGTGGAGTTTCTTAATGTGTAAATTAAGCTATGGAGTTCTTACAGAGTGGATGTAATCAGCTGATTGGCCTTCATCCTAAGGAGGGTACTGTGAAAACCAGGAATTGCTAGAGATCAGGTGGAGTAAGGCATGGAGGTGTACTGAAGAATCAGTATGTGCTGTGGAGTTTGTTAGCAAGTAAGGCTTTCATGGCAGCTTCATTGCAGAGCAGATATGCTGCTTTTATATGTATGCAGGTATATGTTATGAATCATGTAGGTATCGTATTCTGTTAGCTTTTTGTAGCTACTGGTCCCCTTTGGGCTCACTAGAAACTTAAATCAGCTTTTCCTTTCTGCCAGTCTGAATGTGGAAGGTACAGTAAGATTATACAGTTCATGAAATTGGGCTGGAAACTGAAATGCTATTCTAAGTATATGCTTTTTAGCTCAAACTGTTTAATCAAAGGGTAGGTAAAGTGAGGAGCACTTACTGTATGGCAGCCCATGTGACCAGCTAGGGCTATATTTGGATGCTGGAGGTTTAAGGAATCCTTTTCGCTAACTATTTCTGGCCAATTGCCTGCTGCTTTACGTTGTGCAGTATGATGCCTGCTAAAAACGACTTGGAAGTCTGGTGTCTGCAACTGTTTAATCAGAGCAGTTGTAGGGAAACACCTTGTACTGTCAGGGCTAAAGTGCCACTGTATTTAGTTTAGGGGTGGTTCCTGCCTAGCAGGATGTGTAATGCAAATTGCTGTTTCCAATTTTTGTACTAAATAGCCTTTTTTCGAGGGGGTGGGGTAGGGAGGCAGTGGACTTTATGAAGGCTTCTTAGATACTCGGGTTTGATGGTTCAAACTCTATAGATTCTTACAGTTCTGGAAACTCACACACCGGAGCATATGTTTACCCTTTCAGGGCAAGGGTAACATGTTTGTATATTATTTTATTTCAGTATAAATTCAGCCCAGAATAGGGGGGCAGGATCCTGTAGTCACTTGAGTTAGACTGGGTGTGATGGCAGATAGCACCTGAATCCAGCTATTGTGGGAATGAAGTGTTCCTCAGCTTTCTCTTAACACTTCTCAGCTGGAGTCAGTTTTCTGCCTGCTTTAGTTCTCCAGTGGTCAAGCTTACCAGTTGTGAAGGCAAGGTGAGTAGTACTTGGCTTCCAGGTAGCCCTCACTTGTGCTTGCCACATGTTTGCAGCATGTTGTACCTCCTGTCCTACAAGTAATACTTGAATAGTGACCTTTTGGTGACACTTCTGCTTTGATACAGGAAATCACGTGGCCCTCAGGTGAGACTAGAAAAGAACTCAGTGTTTCTGATTTTGTTCTTTATTGCACTGAAATGTGTGTCATCTGATAGTCCCTTGGACTTTACTTGCTCTTCTGAAGCAAGCTTGAGGTATGTCGTGGTGCTTGGGGCCTAGAATGGGCGATGAAGAGTTTTGGCGAACCTTTAAGAGTAGTGTTTGATGAAGATGATACGGAATTGGAAATAGAAAAAGGCCTGGTCGTAGTATTTAACATACAGTTTGAATGCCAAGCTATATAACTGCATTGATACAGCTTGTTTTCCAATGACTTCTTGGCATCTTCTGCTTCCCTGTTAGACATGTCTCTCCAGTGATACACTGCCTAACTGCTGCTTTATTTTTTGGTGCTTTTTGATGCTTGAGAGTGCCTATTCCAATTACAGTCGTTTCCTCACTGGAAGAGTGGCAAATGAGCATGCTGAGTAAATCACACAAAATTCCAAAGTAGTACAAGTCTGTTATTTGAAGGGGGCAAAAGCAAAGGAAATGTTAGCAACTTGTATATTGTTCTGCAAGTCAAAGAGCAGGAAAGGAGTTTGCTGTCAAGTACTCTGAAGGTTGCGAGTGAATGGATCTGAGCATGGTCCAGGCTCCCTGCATGTATGTACATGCTGAAACTCTGTACATAGATGCTGAAGTTTGCATTCAGGATTTGAAAAGAGACCTTTCAGAAGTATAAGAGGTGTAATGCTTTTTTGCATTTTCTAGGTTGGGATATCCTTAAGATTTAGGTATGTCTGACACTGCTGGGAGTGGTGATGAGGCAGTGTGCATGTTAAATGGTGACCACTTCAGTTTGCCTTGTGATGGGAAAATAAGTAAGAGCACAGGAAATACAAAGGCAAGCTGCACAGCCAGTCGCTGGTTGGTCTCAGGATGTCATTGGACGTGATAGAGTTGAGGAATGTGCTTACTTTAGGTTCCAAAGATCTGATACTGAGCCAGTGAAGTTTTAAGCAAATATCTTAACTCTTTTACCTGTAATCTAAAAGTGCTGTTAAAAGAAGTGAGCAGGACAAGCTTTTCACACGTGTTTTCGTGGAACTACCTTGTACTGTTTTGCTAGAAACAGAAGTAGACTTGCTGACTTCTAGCAACTGTATGATAAACAATTTATAAATAGACCATAGAGTCCAGTGAAATACAAATAAAGTATTGGAAGTAATGAGCTGACTCCAAAAAACCCTGGCATGTTTATATTTATCTGCTGCCTCTGCAGCTAAGTTCAAGTAACTCTTCTGGGTTCATGTAGAGTGAAATACCCTGCAAGCCCATCTAGAACAGTGGCTTCTGGAGTCTGGTTTGTTGGACTTCTGGAAGTTGTGATGGCCTTTTCTCTGAATCTTGGGACACCAGTACAGAAATGCTCTGTGGGATGGCTGAGTTACCAATACAAGGCCATGTATGCCTGCCAGCATCAGGGTGAGGAGCTGAAGTGGGTTGATGGCATTGTACGGTGGAGGATTTGACTTGTAGTTGGAGCCAGAGAAAGAAAAGCTGCTCCTGGTAGAAACAGAGCATTGAGCTAAAAGTGATTTCTTGTGAGTGGAAACTGTAACTGCTAAGCAATCCCAGGTTTATTTTCTGTTTTATTTTGGGAGGGAAGTGGAAGTTGCAAAACTTGGCAGATGCCATTCAAATAAGGCTATTTTCTTGCTTTGTGTAACAGACAGCTAGAAATTCAAGTATGTGCCAATTGTGCTTACTGTGCTCTGGAAATAATCTTTGATAATAACCAGGTTTTATTTCTTTGGAATACTGGTGCTAATGTTATTGAAGATAGCTTGGTGCAGATGAGCCTATATTTAAGATATTAGAGGTATTGTGCTGAAACGTCATCTTAATTAACTGCAGAACAAAAGAGCTGAAACTTGGCTTCATACAACCAACACAAAAGTAATTACTTGTTCAATTATATGTGTGTATATATATATAAATTTTCTGACATGAGCATATGAAGTCCTGAGCTTCATGAAAAAATAGCATTAGACTATTGATGAATTAATTGTTGCCTTATTCTGAGTTCAGCCGGGCTGTGAGGCAATACTGCCTTTTTGTGCACTGGTGTTTTTTACCCTGTCTGGTGGTTCTTACCTTTTTAATTTCTGGAAACTATGTTCTTGCATCAGCACTTGGTCTCTTGCAGAGCTCCTGTGAACATTTTTCAGCTGTAGTAAAATGATTTATTTCTGCTTTTAATAAAAGTTTCAATACTGAATCTTGACTTGCTTGTAATCCTTAATGTGTTTTGTAGTAACTTGCACGAGCTGTGGGAACATTGTTAACAGTATCAGAAACTCAGTCTAATAGCAACAGATTATCTAAGTTGTATAAGCAGTCCTATTTAGGCAAGCAGAAGCTGTTTAATAATCTGCATTTTGGCAGCTGGGTGACTTGGTGGTGTCTGGATTCATATGTGGGCAATAAGCTCAGTTGCAGTGAGTGCTGTCACTTCTGCTGTACAGACTCCCAGCTCCCGTTAGCATGTCCCAAAATTGTTACTGACTAACAGTTTCTTCAGGCGCTGCTTCATTGGAAGAGGCAGAGAAAGGATGGTCTTAGCTCGTGGCGCATAGATGCAACAATCAACTTTCATCCTTTAGTTTCTTCTTTCACAAACTGAAACACAGGAGGCTCTCTCTGATCATCAGGGAACACTTTTTCATTGTGAGGTTAACCAGGCACTGCACAGGTTTCCCAGGAAGGATGTGGGGTCTTCATCCTTGAAGATACTCAAAAGCCGTGTGGGCATGGTGCTGGGCAGCTGGCAGGGGTTTGGACCAATGATCTCTGGAGATTCCTTCCAACCTCGACTCTGATTATTTTCATAACTGTATAGCCAGGAAACTATTTTACCATTTCTACTGTCTTTTCTCCGTCCTGCAGTTTCGTCTGTTGCGGCTTATTGTCACAGGAATAATCCTTTCATTTATAAATCTGAGAGAGAGAAGAGTTACAGAAGTTCAATATTAAACTGAATAAATGTAATCTAAAGCACATAGTGATCACCTCTGATTCAAGTATGTTAATTGAGTTGAGGCTTGAGTGTTATAAAAAGAAAAAAGTTTAATCCCATCAGAAGTATGTTCTTTCACCTCCGTAAGTAGTAAAGTACAGGATTAAATGTGTGTTTAATGCAGAGGAATTCTCACTTTCCTCCTTGACTTTTAATCTCTTGGAAGTAGTGGCTTTTGCTCTTCAGTCAACGGCTGGGCCTGAGAGGGGAAGAAACTGGAGCTTGGAGGTTTCCTTTGTGTAAGGCTTTCTTAGTGCAGTGATGTTAACAGACTGACAAAATACCCCTAACTTGACTACAGGTCTTAACCATAGCCGTGTTGGTGAGATGTGCTTCTTGCTCTCTTGCCTGTTCATGAGGGGAGATCAGCTGTGCTGAGCTGGGGAAAGTTGTCAGGACATGGCAAATCACACTTCCTGGAGAAGGGAAGGACCTTGTTCGGGGCAGAAACGTTGAGGTGAGGATTTGCTGCAGTTGAAGGTGAAACCAGCTCTTGGTGTTTTCCCCTTGCCGAGCAATGTCAAGTAGGTATGAAGGCTTCAGATAATAAGGAATATCTGCTTGGTGGGCTGACTCCTTTTCAAGGTCGCTTACGCTTAATCTTTAGGGAATTGCATTGCTGTATCCCCCACATAGCCAGTAGGGCAAGAAGCTGATAATGTAGAGCAAGCCTTGGAGAGAAGATGCAATTCACACTTGTTAAAGGTAAACTCTTGTGGCCCTTGCCTTGAAGAGCAGATATGCTGGAGAATATTTGTGTAAAAGGAATTATGTTATGCTGCTGCGTAACATAACTGTGTTCTGCAGGTGTGGCTTGAGGGACTGGGAGGAAGAATAAAGTACAGCTGGGGAGAGGAAAAGGCAGAGGGTGGTGGGTGGAAAAAGTTATGCATTTTGCTAGAGAACAAAGATTCAGGTTCTGCTGTGGACTTTGATATCCGTGTGATCGTGATTTGGTAAGCGCTTTCCGAGATGTTAAACTTAAACCGCCAGGCTGTACATTGACCAAACTAATTTGTGAGCCTTACGTATAATTACTGTGTGAAAGGAGCCTGTGCCTCTTGAGATACTTTAGTAAGTACCTGAAACATAAAGTGCATAAAGTACTGTAGTTACATAATGCGCTCTTTTAATTTATGGTGTGCATTAATTTGAAAATAAAAGTGGTCTTAAAACTGTGGATTCTCATGGCTTTTATCATACCCTATAAATCCACTATTTCAAGTACAGTTAAACCAGTGAGGACCTGCAGTACTCAAACGGTTACAGTTGGCAAACAAACTGTAATTAAGTATCTTTGGAGAGAAGCAGGAGACACAACAGAGCCCTGATTAGAAAGCAGAACTGTGTTTAAGCCTTGCGCAGTAAATAATCAATACCAGTAAAGTCCTAAAGGAGGAGGGGAGGCTCACAAGTCCTCCAAGGTAGAAGTTTCAAACAGCAGCATCCTAAGCGACTGTTTGAGGAAATACATAGATGTTGACAACTTTGATTTCAAACCTGATGTGTTTGCAGCCAGCCAAATCAGAACTGAAAGGCAGGGAAAAGTGTGAAGCTTGGTGATCAAGGAGAGCTGCCCTCAGTGTGAATGAATCTTGGAACAGAAGAGAGAACAGGCTAGAGCCAGCAGGAGAGTGCTTGTCTCATAAAAGGCTTTTTAAAAAAGATTTAAAAATAACCTCAACTTACACTCATTTGTGTTTATGTACAGGCTGGTCTGAAATATGAATTTTGTAGCTTCATTAAACAATGCTTTCCATTTGGGTTTGATTAGGCAGCGAGAACAAAAAAAATACAGTAAAAATTTAATCCTGTCTTTAAAATATTTCGTTATTCGAATTGTGTTCTTGGCGTAACATCAAGCATCCAGTTCCGCATTACATTGGTTTTCAATATGGTTCACTTGTCTGAACCATATTGTTTAAATTTGGTGTTAAAATTAGTTATAATTGGGATCAAGCAAACGTAAGAAGATGTAAAGGCAAACCTTAGTAGTTGCATGTAAATGAAGCAAGGGCATGAGCCATGTAGCTCAGAGCCTAGGCTCATAGGGTTTATTGCTGAGATACTTCAGTATTGCATGAACTACTTGCCATGTCCCATCAGCAGTGGGAAGGCTGGTGAGAGCGTCTAAAGCTTGCATTGTAGGCCTTTACTGATCTTGGTTCAATGCTTTGAAATGTGTACGCTTAAATCGTGATAAATCAGCAGCTTATTTTTAAGGTAGTGTTAAAATGCTAAGGTTTATGTAATCACAGTCATTGTCTGTAATGAGGTGAGCATTAGTCTCTTCTCCAAAGTAACAAGCAATAGGATGAAAGGAGACAGGCTCTGGTTGCATCAGGGCAAGCTTAGATTGATTGTTAGGAAAAATTTCTTCACCAAAAAGGTTGTCAAGCACTGGGACAGACTACCCAGGAAAGTGCAGGGGTCACTACCCCTGGAGGTATTTAACAGATGCCTAGATACGGTGTTCAGGGGCATGGTTTAGTGGTGAGCTTGGTCTTAAAGGTGTTTTCCAACCTGAACGATTCTATGACTCTATTACAATCACTTTCTGTCTGTGAAGGCAAAAGTGCAGTGACAGTCACTGTTTCAATGTATAGGACATTGAAATCGTAATAATAAATAAGCAGTAGAGTTGTTAGCCATGTAAAGCTTTCAACAAGTCACATAGTCACATTCAAAGGTACTGAATCTGGAAAAAAGCCTAATCTGTTACTTTGAACTACAAATGTTTTTTATAGTCTCCAGACTGAAATAATTTCCCAGCACTAATAATAAAAAGTATTTTGTGAGAGGAGTTGCTGTTGGATCATATATTGGCAAGTTGATGCTATTTGTTCTGCTTCAGAAATCGTTGGATTTTTCAGGAGGGGAAAAAAAGTTAAATTATATATTATTATCTAAATATATGTACATAATGCACATTTATGTACGTATGTAAAAAGTATGGCTTTATATTTTGATGTTAATGAAGTTTTTTCAAGGGCGTGGTATACAGAAGGTACCTTTTGAACATGGGTTTTACATATTCAGAACCTAATTCACTGCAGACACTAAGGTATGCTTTTTAAAGTAAGATTCGATTACACCATGTGTCACAAAGTAGTGGTTGCATGTAGGGGATGAAGGGTGCATGGACATAACACTGAGCAGAGGATGGCAGTGCTGCCAGCTTGGAGAATTTGTTGTGGGCAGTGAGCACTTGCAACCATAGATCCATCTAGTCCAGGGTAGTGTGTGCCCTCCAGGAAAAAGGACAGAGAAACCTGTGGAATAATTAAGGGATGTTTGCACAAGCATAGGGAAACATCATGACTTACACTGCTTAGAAAAAGTAAAATAGTTGGGAGGTAGGTAAGTAGAGTACTGTGAACCACTGCAGAAGTGGGGAAACCCAAAAGAGTAGGTTTGCCATCTGGTCAGTAGAGCTTTTTTGCTTGTTTTTAAATTATGCAAACATTTTCACCAAGTAGGGAGTAGAAGTTAAATATATCAGAACAAACACATAAAGGTCTTATTGTGGAGAAAGGCATGCAGCCAAATGTTTTCCAGTGCTTGAAGTACTAGTATTTGAGAGATGCAGTTGGGATGTGATGTGTCCAACATAACTGGTTTAGAGCGAGTATTTGTATGTCCATTTCCACAGTCTAGTAGCTTTTCTCGGAGTAAGGGTTATACCACTGTTGCATGAATATCCTGAATGATAGAAAAAGGAGGACAACAGGAGATGAGCCAGGACTCTGAGCAGCTTTGCAAATAGCTGCTTGAGATAACAAGTGTTAGGGTTTTCTTCAGCCAAAACAAGTGATGGAAAGGACAAACACATCCATCCAGAGGTGCTGGGCAGTTCTTTGTGAGAAAACTTAAGATTGAAGCCCCATGGTTTAGGTGGTAACGCAAACAAAGTGCTGATGTATTCAAACAGAAAAGAAGCTTTAGCTTTAATTCATAGATGTGAAAAGTTTTGTACCTATTCATGACCTAACACTATGTGAAGTTTGGGGTAACTTGTTCTTCGTGCTCACCCAACTGAACTGGAAAATACTGTTTAAATCGACAGATACATGATATGCAGGATGAATGTGATCAGAGTTTTAATGTTGCAAATGTACTCTCTAGAGCATTTAACGTGAGTGCTGTGGAGCAAAATCTGGACCTAAATTACATGCCTACCTGTTCTTTCTTGGGCAACAAGCTCTACCTTTTTGCAGTGGAACACAGCATAGACAGCTGGGCCGCAGCTCTGGAGCTTGTTTTTCAGGAGGCAAATAAAGCTGCTGGTGATGGGATGCAGTGGTAGGACATTGCTCACCCATGGCACTTCCAATGGAGAAGTCTTTAGACTTGTTGGGATTTCTTTCAAAGCCATTACAATGATGATCCCCACTGTTGCAGTGGGGTTGCAGGGTGAGCAAAGTCATTTAGGGACTGACATACCTAAGGAGGGCTGGATACACTTTATATTGACTTAAAATGAACGAATAGCTTATTGCACAAGCTGAAAACACAACGGAGTTTCTATGCTTGATCAGTGTCCAAGCCTTCTGCTGATGACATGGATGGTCCATTCTGTATTGACAGTCATGCATAATCTTAAACGTTTATGTAGGCTTATACTTAACACATCCAGCCTTCTCCTGATAGAACTTGTTTGATGTTTTTATTCCTGCTTTTTACTGGAGTGACAGACCACAGTGCCCACATGGGCCTCCCTTCTAAAGGCACTGCTCCTCTCACTGCTGAAGCACCAAGGTACAACACGCCTCCAGGAGAGGGCTATTGTTTTGTGGAGCTGGTGACTGGGCAGTATCTATTCCTAGGAAAAAGGCATCTTTAAAGAACTTGAATTTGCATGAGGAACTGCAAAACTAGTGGTATTTGTCTTGTTAAACACTGTAAGCAAATGTGCAGCCCTTATGTTGTAGCCCATTTAAAGGTGTTAAGGTTTTTGCTTTTCAACTGTCATGGTCCCCATTCAACAACACGGAAGTTTTGAATGTTACCCATTTTAATGCGAACAACAAAGAAAAAAGTAGAGCAGGCACCACAGGGGTTAAGGCATGTACTAGCTGGGAAAGGAAGGAATGGCAACAGGTAGCAGCCAAATGCAAAATGTCTGGGTTTGGCCTGCAGCGGTTTGGCAGGGACAAATTTAAAAGGTGGGTTGGAAAGGCTCCTGCTAAATAGTTGCAGTAGCAAGACAATCCTGAATATGGCCATGGGCAAGATCTGTGTGATAATCCTATCAGTTTGTGGGTTTCTATGTCATACTGTCCGTAATGAATAAATCCCTTTGTATGTCAGAGATGTTTATCATCGATATGTCTCATAACTTTCTTAGCATACTTCTCAAAATTATTTTATGGAGAATAAACCCAAAATCCAGCTTTTCTTTTTACTTCAGCACTCTCAAAATTAAAAGTTGCCTGCAAATCTTCAGTCACTCAAACCCAGTCCTCCCTATGTTTACTGAATTACTTATTCTTGAGTTTAAATCAGCGCAACTCTGCCAAGAAGAGATGCATTGATGAGTTATTTTGTAAAGAAAAGACTCAAACTTATCTGTTGTTTTCAAGGGCATAGTAGACTACAAATGGATTGTGAAGCATTACTTAAGTCATTACTAACCACAGCCTCACAAAAGAGGAACAATAACATATCAGATTGCCTGTGTGGATTTGAACTGTGCAATCACAGAAGTTTCTTAGTGGTGGAAATGCATTGAAGACAAAAAATTCCCAGTGTCAATGAGGTTGCTTGAAGACAATGATCAATTAGAAAGGTTTTGCTGACATGATATATATTTATGTTCATAGTTACAGGGCTCCTTACCTCCCTTTTTTTCCCAAGTATTTAATGCTGTCTTGAAACCTAGCCTGGATAGAAGTCTGTACCTGAGTTTCTAGGTTTAAAAATAAAACCACAACCCCATCATTTCAATTCTTTCATAGAAGACTTCACTCACATTTGAAAGATGCTACATAAAAAGAAAGAAAATTCCTTCTATTCCGAAATAAATGATTCTTCACCTTTAAATACAGAGCTCCTCAGCTTCAGTTATTTGTAGTATGAGCATTATTCATCTGAGCTCATGCACTAGAGTATTTATAACTAAGAGCAGAAATGAAAGACATCAGATGTAGAGAAAAATTTCCTTCCTCAGCGCTGGGAGGAATCTGGCTGCTTCTGTTCATTAGTGAAGGTTGCACAGCAATACTCTGCAAAAAGTGATGCCATGGCAGCTTGGTGGTTGGTATTGTATGAGGTATTAAGGCCCATTCTGGAGAACCAGCATTGGCTGCAATGCCAAAGAGTCAATGAAACTGACCCCAGCTGCAGAAGCAAACAAGCCTTTCGAATTGCTTTTGCTTACAAGCATCTTAAACCAGAAAAAACATGCATTGTGAGAAAAAGCATACAACATACATTGACATTGTAACAAAATCCTCACTCACATGTACAAACTGTATGAAAATGCTTTGAAAATGCTGCCAATGCACAGTATCCCATTTGGAGCTGATGGTCAAACTAAAGGAATAGGGGAGGAACAGCAAAACCAGAGGCCATTGTCTTTCCAAAACTGAACTAGAAGATAAGAAGAATGTGCTCATCCTCAAGAGCTCCATGTAACATGTTTTTCCTTAAAAAAATAGCAGAGACTGATGAACAGAATAAACTGTTCGGAAAATTGAGGTCAGCTGAAGCTTGGTAACAAAGGCTTCCTGATGCTGCTGTAGTATTACTGCACCAGCAGTACAGATAGTAGCAATAATAATGAACTCAGTGAAAAATAAAGTGACCATCTTCCAACCCACTTATCCTTAGCATTAAAGCTGCTAATCCCTATCAACCTGGCTTTATTTCGTGGTCAGACACCAATAACCGTAATAAGTGAACATTAGATATTATTGAGCTCATTACACAAGTGATGAAATGTCACTTCTCCTCACATTAACTGAGGGAAGGCACTTGATATGGTGCTTTGGGATGGCTTTTTTTGTCATGGGGGGATTTAATTGCAGATGTGACTATTATGGATGGTGAAGAACTGTAGGACTCTGAGTGCATTTGTTTCTCTGATCAACACCAGCAGAGCCTCTCAGAAAAGACAATGTGAGGCTGGGGTGGTCTTTGTCAGTCCTCGTGCTGACTGCCTCCACCAGTGCTTGCAGATGCTGACTGAGGTCCTTCAGCAAAATGTGAAACTTGTGGTTTTGGCACTATTTCTGTGCATCCCCACTCATCCCTTAGTCCAGGAACCAGGGGGTATGAACCTGGCAGAACCAGCACCCTGGTTTAGCTGAACTGGAGCGTCAGTGGGCAAGGACCAGACCTGACCTTCAGTACAGAAGGAGCTTTGAAGGCCATGATATTTGTCAGGCTTCAGCAGCAAATGAGGGTACTGGATACCAACCACTCAGCCATGCCCACTTCACATAGCTGGGAACACTACCAGGCTCCTCCCTCCCTCATAGCCCTTAGCAAGACCCACTCCTGTTATCCATAACCTGACTGGCAAGACATTCTTGAGTTAATTTCCTTCTTTCAATAGCCTCTTGAGGGTTTCAAATACCTGAGGAGACTTTGCCTCATTAAATTGCCCTCATAACACTCTCTATTCCTCACCTTGAGACCTGTAAAAATCACACTTTTTCATTTCTTCTACTGAACTGCAACTGTCTCATAAAAAAACAGGTTCTTCCCCACAGTGTAGAAATCCTCCCAGTAATTCTAGCCACTTGGCATGGGAAACAAAAGCTAGAGCAAGTATGCAGTGGTATCGTAAAAACAGAGGACTAAGAACCAGCCTGCTGCAGCTGCAGAGAAAGACAACATGGGAGCTAAAGTTCTCCTTATCTGAAATGTCAGTGCTTGATAGGAGTTGTCTGAAGCACTTGAAGCTGGTTCCATTTTACAGAAGCTCAAATTAGCAGCCCACGGAGCACGATGCCGAAGCAAATGGCTGCTTTCCTTCCAAGCTCTCCAACCTCATTTGTGGAGAAGATGCTTTGCTCCCTCAGGAGGTCAGACAGCATATTTTCCAAGGAAACTCTAGAAAAATGGAAAAAAAAGAGAGAAGTATCTGAGAAATCCGCTTGCAGTGCCAGTATTTTGACTGCATTCTTGTATGTATAGGCTGTTGGTTTCCCTCCAGAGAGGAAAGCATTTAATCTAAAGATCAGCCCTTTCAACAATGAATGCTTTTCAGTGGTACAAAAGAACTGAATTTGAATGAATTCCAAATTAAATTTCAAATAATCTACATTGAATGTACCATTAACCTAGGAATTGCCTAGATGTGATTAACAAATGGTGATGTTTAACAAAAAGGACATTTCCCAGAAGAAACATTAATTAACTTTGCTCCTTTCTTTTCTTTACGATTTCTTAGTTCAGAACACTTAATGGTGTCTGTACTACCTGTGACTCTTTGTATCTGAGATTTTATATTCTTAAGAAGAGTTAACGCAATGCTTTAACTTTTGTCCATTTTACTGCTAGCCCTCAGTTTGGGGGAAAAAAATTCGGTAACCTTTTGAATACTGTAAAGGTATAATCCATCATCCCACTCCTGCATTGTTTACGTGATTGCTATCATGCATGCTGATTTAGGACACTGATCCATCATTTCCTGTGCTCCAGGTTGGCAAGAGGCTCGGTTTTAACTCTTTCCTCATGTGTCCTGGGAACATGCTCATCAGGCCAAACTCCCTGGCACTCACTAAAGAGCTCAAAACACATCTTTCTGAGCAAAACGCATGTCTTGAACCTGTGGACTGTCTGAATAAAGCTTGCATGAAAACATGAAAAGGAACTCTATCTTAAATGATGCAAAACCGTAAAAAAATGCTGAATTCAATGAAGGGTGGAACAAATATACCCAGAGTATCCTGAGACTTCAGTTAGTGAACAGTTAACTGGAAATGATGGTTACATTTCAGGAGATGTGAAATACAGTTCAGTTTTTTTCTGCATCAGTTGTGGAGCTTACTACTTTAAGTTGTGTCCTGGAAGCTTTGCAAATGTTTTAAGACCACACTTGCCCCTTCTGCATGCAGAAGGTTAGATCCTCAGCTGCCATGAATTGATGAATGTTTGTATTTAAGTATCTTGCATCAAATACAGATTTCTTTCTATGTCTGCCTTTGGTGTAACGTTTGGTCTGAAAGCCTCCCCAGGGACCAGTGAACAACAGCTGCTGACAGATCAGCTTGGGGGCTTGGCCACAGCCTGGGGACATGGACACCCTGGGGCAGCATCCAATGGAGTTAACACTACTTATGTACCTCTGCAGATACACAGTCCCCTTTGGCCACCCGGCAGACTGGGGACATGAAGTTTATGTGTACAGCAAAGTTCAGCTCTAGAGAGCTTCACTGCAGCTGCTATTGGTTTCTTTGGACATGCCACTGGCTTCCTTTCCCTGCTGCGGACCGTCCTCCTGCGGAGGGATGAGGCCAGTTTCTTTCCACATCTCCAACAGGAAAAATGGCAGTGGAGACCCTGCCTGAACTCCATAGTTTTTGTCTGCAGGAAAGCTCTCTGTGCTCCTGCCTCACCAGGCTTTGGATCTGCTGCTGCTCTTGTGCACTGAGCTGTAGAAATACAGTGGAGTGTCGCTGGCTACATCTCTTCAGAGGGAGAGATGAGTAGCCATAAAGACATTACATACTAGTGTGGCCCAGTATGGCAGGTGCATTTCCCCAGCCCTTCCCGGGGCTGAGAACATCAGGAATGTGGTAGGAGTGGGGACTGGGCTTGGGTAAAATACTTAACCATTGAGAGGTAATTCTGAGGCAAAGGAAGATTATTTTGGGAGAGGGCTTCCCCCAGCTAGGTTGTTGGTATTTGTGAAGATGAAAGCTCCCACCAGAGGTTCATGGGTGCCTGGAGCTGATCTAGATCATTTTAGTATAAGCATATGCATAATCTGTAAATTCTTTTTCCCTAAAATTTCATTCCGTTAAACTCCATGGCTATCAAGGACAGTTATTGCCTTCATATGGAAGGCCTTGCTTTTGTTACATGTCCAACAGGAGCTTGTTTTTTGATGTAAGTCCAATTTGATTAATTTCTTTCATCTGTGGAAAAGGTAATTTCTAAGTCACCCTTATTTTAGTCATTCATCAGATCTCAGCACCCTCAGTATCTCATACTGTTGATCTTACAGAAATCCTGTCTAGAAAATGTTAGGCAAAATTAGTTCATATTACCTAAATGCATTTGGCCAAATGGACTTTGGTTTGAAACAATTCCTAAAATGCTACAGCTTTATAATGTAAGTAAGTGACCTGGTTTTGAGTAGGAGGAGCGCTGTGGAAGCTGGGGCAGGAGCAGGACCGAAAGTGTCACATAGGCAGTCCTGGTGCCGGAGAAGTGATTCACGGTCCTCAGTCACCACCATGCTCATTGGTGAAGGCTTGGTGTCAAAAGGCTTTAATTTAGCTTCCTGAGAGAATAAACCCCCTCAGTGTTTAAAGAGGAGGGGAAGAGTCACCAAAGAGGGATACTGAAGACTTACTGGTATGAAAATATGCAGGGTTCTTAGGTCTTGGTGTATCCATGGGAATATTTTGTGATCAAAACCCTGTACCTTTCACCTCCCTGTTGTACTGATAAGAAATATCTTGGTGCACATGTGAGAGCTGAAGGCCAGCACCTGAGGATATTTTGAAGGAGGTATCCCTAAAAGCACTGAGCAAGTCTATTTGTTAGTAAGGGAAATCTTAGTCCTGGGCACTGACCCACCTCTTCATAATTTGAGAGAAGCTGATGAAGGCAGTTGCCTATGGGATCATTCTCACTGCAGGAATGTGTGTGTGAACATACCTGTACCAACAATGCATCCCAGTGAGGCATCCTTCCAACCATCTGCCCTTTAGATGTGAAAACCCTGCCTGGTTCTGGTGTTGGCTTTTTCAGTGACAAGTGCTGAACAGGATGAGCACAGCAAGCATAAGTGCTGGTTTCCTTTTCGTAAAACAGGTATCCTAGAAGCTTCTAGTTCCAAAATACAGCACTGGAAATTATTCTGTAAACTTTTTACATGTTGTCACTCTTTTCAGCTGATTTGAGAAAATCATTATTCCACATCAGCAAGAATTGCTATTCTGCTTCTTCAGAAGAAATTTGTCACTGGTGACCAAAAAAAGAGGCAACCCTTTCCTCTGCATGATTTCGAATAGGGCTGCTCAGACATTTAACAAGGTGTTTAAGACAGAAAGGTTATTGCCTGGGTCACATTACATTTGTCTCAGGGAAGTTACATGAGGCTCTATGCTGCTTCATCCAAAAAACTTTGTTTATCGTAGTTAGAACCCTATGGGTCAGAGAAAAAAAGTGTCAGTCTTTGCTAGCTGAAAACTAGTCTCACTTTACCAAACCATCCATCTGGAGACCTTTAAACTGACACTTTTTAACAAAGAAGATAGCAATCTGTTGGGCAACAGTTTTATGCAAGCACAAAGCAAAGCCATCAGATAGCTGCTGTACTCCTAATCAGCCCTATTTAGACAATTCCAACCCTGCCATCCATCTCTAATACAATTTGTACTATTTTGGTTATATGTTACTCCATGAAAACTGCAATGGAGTTGATGTAGGAGTGACTGTCACTTTCTGAATTTGACGTTTGGAAATAGAATACCGTCAGCACAGAAACTAGCTCAGATTTGAGGCTGCAATGAGAAGAAACATCTATGTATCTGCTAGGACTGACTTGCTTTTCATGGCAGCTACAGATAGGTTTGTTCTGCTTGCGTTTTGTGTGACTAGATGGTTCAAGGAGAAATATATGGTGCTGGAGCATATCTAGTGAAGGGCTAAGAAGCTGGTGGGTTATCTAGAGCATAGGTTTTAAGAGGAGCAGCTGAGGACTGGAGCACCTCTCCCATAGAGACAGGCTGAGAGAGCTGGGGCTGTTGATCCTGGAGAAGAGAAGGCTCCAAGGAGACCTTAGAGCAGCTTCCAGTGCTTAAAGGGGACCTAAAGAAATGTGGAGATGGACTTCTACAAGTCCTGTAGTGACAGGAAGTCATAGTTTAAGCTGAAAAGTCCTTGATCAGAATAAGCGTTACTTAGCTACAACTAAAAACATCAGCGTGTTATCAGTGTTGCTCTCAGGTGAAGTTGAAAACACAGCACTGCATCAGCTACTAGGAAGGAAAAAGATAACTGCTAATGCTGAACCCAGGACACAGGATAAAGGGAATGGCTTTAAACTGAAAGACGGTAGGTTTAGATTAGTCATTAGGAAGAAATTCTTCCCTGTGAGGGTGCTGAGGCACTGGCACAGGTTGCCCAGAGAAGCTGTGGCTGCCCCATCCCTGGCAGTGTTCAAGGCCAGGTTGGATGGGGCTTGGAGCAACCTGCTCTAGAGTGGGGTGTCCCTGCTCACGGCAGAAGGGTTGGAACTGGATGAGCTTTAAAGTCCCTTTCAACCTCAAATACTTTGTGACTCTGATTCAGTGCTTCTCCATTTGTAAATATCTTGTAATAATACAAATCACAGGCTTTGGAAAGGATTTGCCCAACACAAGAGGCAACTCCTGGCTTAACAAAAACTTCCTTGGCTGACCCAAAAGAAAATGCTGGAAAATGTCTGCTTTTCAGTCTTATTTGGGTACATCTATTTTTTGGAGAAGGTACCTTGTGGGCAAGTCAGAAGAGCAGGGCCCTTTTATCTAGATCACAAGGATGCAATTTTAATTTGCATGTCCAGACTACTGTGTCTCAGCACTTGATCTCTCCAGTGGGTATAAGATGAGGTCCCTCAGCACTGATTGGCACTTATGTGGTACTCTGCACCTCTTCATCATTAGCTGAATTTAAATCAACAGATCATTTAGATCAGTGTCAAACAGCCATTCCAGAGCAGCACTTCCCTATTCCAGTCCTACATGTGCTAGGCAGACATCAAAAACTCTGCATTTCTTTTCCACCTGAGCCACCTTGTGGGCCCTCTTCCTATAGCAGAAATGTTACTGGTAGGAGAAAAGATGCCAATCACAGCCTACATTTTAGCGAGCAGTAATGGAAACAGATGAAGTTGGCAGTGCTGTGGGACTTGACCTGTCACTGCTTGATCACTAGACCCTTCAAAGACCTCTTTGAAATGAATTTACTTCTTTCGATGTAGTTTCTGGAAGATCAACAGCCACACACACGCAAAAAGAAAAACTCAAAATTGAGCACCTCGACAGTACTAGCTGACATGGAAAGGGATGACAGGGATGTGGGAACAGAATTGTATCCTTGATTATTCCCAATACTGTCAGGACTCTAAAATATATTCAGTGAAGTTCACCAATGGGTTTTCTTGACACTACTCTCAGAGTAGGAGGAAATCTGGGAAGTCACAAAGTTAGGTTTAACATTACCTTCCAGCCCCTTATGGAGAAGCATTTCTATCTGTGGAGATGGGAATCTTCGTCCTTCTTATTATACAAAACTTCTTGAATGGTGCCCAGAGAGGCAATAGTGCTGGGGAAACTTAAGCCAGTGAAAATGCAGTTTTCACACAATCAGAATGGTTTGAGTCAGAAGGGACCTCTAAAGATCACCTGCTCCAACCCCTCTGCTGTGGGCAGGGACACCTTCCACTAGCCCAGGTTGCTTCAAGCCCCGTCCAGCGTGGCCTTGAACACTGCCAGGGATGAGGCAGCCACAGCTTCTTCTGCAAGGATTGAAGTGAAAAGAATTCAATAGAGGGGAATTTCTGTGCCTTTCACAGCCAGCCAGATGAGGGTTTGTTCACAACCAAAGGGCATTTAGATGCTTCCAGGCTCCATCCTTATGTTTTTGAATCACATGTGACTGAACTAGGATGAACAACAATGAAAGCCTCAAGAAGCCAACATGGTGTGCTCCTCTCTGGGCACAAGCCCTCTCTGTTCTGCTAATACCACATCTCTGTCTCCTGTGGAAAAGAAAATGCAGAAAAGAAGACACTTCTTGATGGTGATTTCCCATATGTAAATTGTGGATTGTTGTTCCCGTGGCTCCTTCCCAGGAACACAGGCCCAGCAGCAGACATGTTGCTCCAGAGGTGAGATGCTCTGAACACATGAACACAAGCAGGGAGCTTTTGACTGTACAGTCAAAGGTGAGGCCACATAGAAATATTCCTGCTGTGCTCGTCTGAAGCATGCCAAGTCCCAGCCTTGGCAGGCAGTGGGATGTGGAGCTCTGAAGTTTACTTATTAAGTTTCTGGATGGGTTGTCAAGCAGGCAGTGGGGAGGTCTGAGCGATGCTGGTCTCAGCACTGCTGCCTCCATGCAGCTGCTCAGTATGTTCAGTGATAGGAGGAGCAAAGTGCTCACTATAACCCATGCCAAGAAATGCAGGGTTATCACTTGGCTCCTGCCCTTGGCCTGTCCAGCAGTTGGCAGCTTCCCAGCTTTTGAGGAATTCATCAACATGAAAGCAGACAACTGCCATGTTTCCTGTTTGTCTTGCATTCATGGGGGCTAGTGAGCAGATTTCTCAGCTCCACCAGCTCCATGGCAGAGCTCAAGGTTTGGTGCAACTGGCCTGCTCTTTCTTTCCTTCGTAACCCTCATTCTTCTTCCCCAGCCCAGAAGGGCCTGAAACAGGCATAGCAGAAACCACCTCTTAGGGCACTACCTCCTTGATGCCCACAGGGCCTGGAGGAAGCCCAGCACAAGGTGGGTGCTGATTCCTTGCCCTGCTATCCTCAAAATCCATGTATGTGAATGTACACCATCGCAATTGTGCAAAGGTTTCATTCCATGGCAGAATAAGAATTTATTTTCCCTTTTTTTTTCCCCCCTGTTTTTTCTCCTCCCTCCCTCCCCCTCTCCCAGATTAAAGGTAAAACAAAGAGTGTTTTTTCTGCTGAGGGCCTTGAGTTTCTTGGTTGCTGCCTCAGCATCTGCTGATAGTGCTAAGCCCTGAAATAGGAAAATAGCTACTTTAGCGGTCACATTACCAATGCAATGACTACCTCTGTGATGGCTGCACAGCATACACAGAAAGCACATATGTGATTTTTGAAGAGTTCTTTACATGGCCAGAGTTTTGCTTTAAATAGGAGTAACTCTGAAATAGCATCTTTGCCAGCTGGGCGCTGGTTGCCTGCCCATAGCTAAGAGCAGGCTTTGCTCCATAGCCCAGAAAGATTCGGATTTCAAATTAATTTGTGGCTTTATTAAAGGAAAGACATAGAAAAAAAGCCCACAAATATTCCAGCCCAAGCCTGAAATGATTGCCCACTGAGACAATAAGCTGTAAGTGCTCTAACCTCGCAGTATCACTAAATTATTATGTCCCTGAACAATACTGTATTGTGGAAACAGAAAGAACAAGCAGTAGCCTTCGTTATCAATCAGCCAACAGTGCATGAATAAAGTTATTTAACTCTCACTCTCAGAAGTGTACAGATCAGTATCACCAGGTATGGAACAGCCAGGCCTTGAGGTTCAATTAATTATAAATTACTGTTGGTTTATAAATGATTGGTGTGTGACAGCATATGGTGATTGTGAGCATCTTGACTTCCCAAAACCTAAAAGAGAAGCCTTGGAAAGACCTCAGCACATAGGGAGAAGCACGCACAGCTGAACAACCACAACTACTTGCTATTTTTAAGATCATTTTCTGATTTCTTGCTGATGTTGCTAGCTAAACTGAATAGGCTGTGTGCAATTATGGCACATAGTCTGTGTTCCTAAGGCTTGGGCCTCAGCCTTTAATTTAATTCCATCTTAAAGTCCTGCTGTATGAAGCCAGGTTTGGTTTTTAGGTATGCATATTTAATCTGTACTTCTGTTTTTGCACAAACACTTTCTGGCCTCCAATCCACCACCCTCTGCTTTGGGCGTGCACCGACGGGCTTTGTACTTTTAATTCTACCATAGGAGAAGAGTGGGAATTACGTGCGCGTGGGGATACCTGCGTGTGCAGGTATGTGTATGCCTTTGGCGACACCTACGCGCAGAGGGGGTGCAGGGGCTCGTGCGGACGGGCGCGCACACGGACGGGCTCATACGCGAGGTAATTCGCAATTCCAGGCATCAGGACACGCACCGCCGGAGCAGCGCTCACCGCAGCGGCGCCGGGGCCGGGGCCGGGCTTCTGCTCCGTGCGCGGTCACGGAGCGCCCCCTGCTGCTCGCCCGCTGCCTTGCGCACCTGCGGAGCGCCCCCTCCTGTCCTCCCGCCGCCTCGTCCACCCTTGGAGCCAATCACCAACTTCGTGATTTAGGCGCTGGATGACTGGGAAGGTTTCCAAGGAAGCTGAGCGCAGCCCCCTCACCAAAAGCAATGGGAGATTGGTGGTGGCGTTTTTCTCTATTGTATTTTTATCCCACTGCATGCCTGCAGGCATCTTTACATGCTGATCTCTGAGTCTCCATCATCACTGCTGAAGTCCTCCTGCTAGGTAGCATTCCAGATGAAGGTCTGTCCTTACACAGCTGGGGACGTGTGTGTAAGGGCAGGTCTCACACCTGTCTTTATGGGAAGAAAGTCACAGGCACCCCCACAGCTAGCTGGAAATTTTCCAACACCACACATTGCTGCTGAAACCTGTTTTGCTTGAAGTGAGCACAAAGGACATCACAGTAATTTGAGGGAAAGCCTGGCAGAGTGTCCTCCCTTCAGGCAGAGACAGTGGAAGGTCTCTGACCCAGTACAGACAGACCTGAGCCATGGAGACCCTCTGTTGCCCTATCAAAAGCATCTTCCAGTTTGGACTTAAAACCATATGACCCATACCGCAGTGTTTCCTATGAATAAGAGCTCTGCTTTCTGGCCACCTCTCTCCAGTCTGACCCATATGCCCCTGTTTCCCCAGCAGGGCATATTCACTCCTATTGCACTAAAGAAGTATGAGACACTGAATACAGCATGCAGTGAACAGCAACATTGCTCATAATATAGAATGATATGAAAGAAGTTCCTTGGAATTTCACAGGTTTTCTGCTCATTGCTCTGCTGAAGGGTCACAGACAGTGAAAGGGATTTGTAATTGCCGTAGGATCATAGAACAGTTAGGGTTGGAAAGGACCTTAAGATCATCTCGTTCCAACCCCCTGCCATGGGCAGGGACACCTCCCACTAAACCATGCTACCAAAGGCTCTGTCCAACCCAGCCTTGAACACCGCCAGGGATGGAGCATTCACAACTTCCCTGGGCAACCCATTCCAGTG
>JAOEHY010025922.1:0-50227 GCA_025447955.1 Psilopsiagon aurifrons
ATGAGGAAGAAATTCTTCACTGTAAGGGTGGTGAGGCACTGGAATGGGTTGCCCAGGGGAGTTGTGAATGCTCCATCCCTGGTGGTGTTCAAGGCCAGGCTGGACAGAGCCTTGGGTGACATGGTTTGGTGTGAGGTGTCCCTGCCCATGGCAGGGGGATTGTAACTAGAAGATCTTGAGGTCCTTTCCAACCCTAACCATTCTATGATTCTATGTATGTTAGAGAAACATGCTTGGTTTTCTAGAGGTCATTTTGAGAAGTATTCTAAGTGTCCTGGAGTAGTTAAAATATTCCCCTCTACTCACAGGGGAATAGACCGTTTTAAATTCGCTTTCTCTTTTGGTCATATGGTGGCTTTATTCTTGTGACTATCGATGTTCTTTTAATAGACCTTGGATCTCTACTTGAATGAGCAATTTTTTATGCAAACATAATTAGGCTTTTCAGTCTATCTGAAGGAAAATTTATCTGCGCTATATTGCAGAACTTGGAATAGGTTTTGTTTTACCTGTCTTTCTTTTTTCCAAAAATTCAATGGTTCAGGTCAGGAAGAATCCCTCTGGTCAACCTGATGTACTCCAGAATAATTCAGTTGCTATGGTTATGAGCTTCAGCCTATATACAGACAGAAAGCATATAGTAGGAAGATAAGTGTCAGCATAAGACACCTCTGTTACATGGTTTACAAGAGTATCACCATTATGATGGCATAATCATGATGGAATTGCAGGACGCTGCAGAAAGTATTCAGAGAGCAGATAATAAGACAACATATAATCCAAAACTTCTTTGTCACAGTCAATATAGATAAGGAAATGGAAAACTGATACTAGAGAGGAGGCTTCTTCCAGTTTGTTCCGTTTCTTTTTAGTGTCTAACGTTCAGAATCATTATCAAAAGTAGTGCAGTGGCTTTGCTTTCATCAAAGCATTGCAATTCCTCCACAAAGATGTTGTAGACAATCCATCCAGCAAGGGAGGGTGGATCCACAAAGCTTCTTAGAGGGCATTGTAGCCAGATCCATTTGTGGCGGCTGCCCTTCTCTGAGCTGTCCCCCCAAAAGTGTACGATCTTGCTAGGACTGACCTGTCCAGTTTCCTCTAGTACTCTTCGCTTTTAGCTTTATAGTTGCAAGCAACTTTGAAAAAAATTGTATTTTTGTCTTACAGAGAGGAGGCTTTATATTGCTGTGCCATGTGGATTGTTGAGGGTTTTTTTTAATGCCAAGCATTTGGAAGATTTCCAGTATTTCCAATATTTGCACTCTCTGCATCCCTCTCTACTGCTGCTATTTGGAACTGCTGAATTTAAATCCATTAAATGATAACCCATTTTCTCAGAGTAATTGACTACGTTTCAGCAGTTAGGTGCTCTTTAGACATGTGAGACCAAGTCTCCAGTGTTATCAATGACATTTGAATTATGTGAAAAAAATGCAACAATTTGAAGTATGTCCCTCTCATCAGCTTTGTTCCCACCTGTAGTTCTGCATCCATACTCTGTAACAGACATGACCATGGTCTATGACATAGCTTTTGAAAATACCCATCTACAATAGGAAAGATCCAAATTAAAGTGCCTGGATTTAATCATAGAAAGGAAGGATAAAAAAAATCCAGAACTCTTCAAATCCTAGTTGACCGCTCAAATTCAGAAGCTACAGCTGAGTTTATTTCTGGTTTTCAGAAGGAAGTCAAGATTTGGAATTAGTTGAAAACTTTCAAGTTTGTCTCAGTGAAGAGGCAGATCCTGTATTCTCTGTGACTTCACTGTGGTATTTAGTTAGGACCCATGTGCCTGTTGAGCAGATAATTTCCAGCCTTCCTTTCCACTTTATATGGTATGGTAGACACCTCTTACAAACCAGAGATTAGACAAGAACAGGGTGGTCAATAAGGTGTTAATGAAGAAAGAGGAAGCTCCTTGGTATCTCTTGGCAGATTTTGGCATGAGGGAGGAAGGCAGCTGGTTTTTGTAACTGTGGGTCATGGCTTAGCTAACATTGTTGAGCACCCAGGAGGCAGCTGTGGTCAGAGCTTCTTTTGTTAGTTGGTCAAGGCCCTTCTTTTCTTGAATGCAACTTCCCCAAATGCAAGTAAAGATACTCAGCAGAGAAATAAAGCACTAACTCATAGGCAGAAACCAGTCCACATTGTTACCTTTATAGTGCTTTGAACTAGCAGCATGTTGAAGCAATGGTCTCAAGTCCGCCGAATACACATGTCCCTGTGAGTGGCTTGTGTGTTGGGTGTGGGACAAAGTCAGCTGTTGCAGAGGCAGAAGGATGTTTAAGAAGACTGTAGAATGAAGACTTAAAGGGCAATATCTGGCTTTTTTGCATCTAGCTGGTGTTTTTATCCTTTAAGCTAGAAGTGACTCAGGGGGGCTGCTCCTTTTAAGATGAACAGTTGGGAGGGGGGGAAAAGTTTCCAGCCTGCTGCAATCAGGAGGAAATAAGGTGAGCACAAAGAGCAGCAGCTTCAGACTGATGTGCACAGGGCAAAGAGACTGCTGTAGAGAGCAGGGTGTAAAGCCCACAGCTGGGTCTATGGTGATGGGAATGAGTGGTTCCTAGGCACCAGAGAGGACTGTAGTACTTGTCTAGTTTGCTGCAAAGCAGAGCCATTAATTTGTTTGAATCCATGCTTGGGAGCAATGACCTACTTGCAAGAATGTAGCTAACAGGGGAAGACTTGGGTATAAACCTTTTTTATTTCTGCTCTGCTTTACATACCCTCATTTGAGTTTTCTCCATTTAGAGCCAGCTAATTAGCTTATAATCTAATTAAATTTGCCTTTTTTTTTTTTTTTTTTTTAGTTTGGTCATCTTTAGGGAACTCACTGTAAGGAAAAGCTCTGGGAAAATACAGTTCAAAGCTCTGACTGATGAAGAATCCCTTCAGAGTTTCCCCTGCCTCATGCAGGGGATACCCAACCTGCATGGCTTGCTGGCAGTTAATGTTTGACAATGGTGCAGCACCCTCCCTACCGCTATTAAGATAAGGGAAGGTACTGATGGAGGTCAGAAGCTTCAAGCCATGCTCCTGTTTCTACCGCAAGCACAAATGGTGGCCCCTGCAGCAAGGTCTGCAGCTCACTTTGGTTGCTCTCATGGGTGGAACATGTTTTGTCACAAAACTGAAGAATAAGTCTTGTCTTTTCTGATATGTGAATGTTCCATATAATGCCATTATAGAACTAAATATGACCTTCAGATAAGTTGATACTTATGAAAGAATAACTAAACTATCTACAATACAGCTGGGCATAGGAGTGCCTGGCTGACATCTTAGAAAATGAAAAGGGGATTTTTTAGAACAATTTCCTATTAACTCATGCTGCTTCCAGTTGGTCCTGGAATTCCTGTGGATATTACTGGGAGACAGTCATCTAATTATGAAGGGTCTTCAGTGACCCATTTGATTCTCTTACACAATGATGGTTAGAGTCACAAGAGCACATAAGAGCATTATTTTCTGATTCTGCCTCCATGAAAACTTACTGCTGTCCACCCACCTTTTAGAAGGGACCATCTCATATTAAACAAAGACATTCATATAGATCTTATTGTTGGGCTTACTGTTATCTATTTATTTCTGAAGTAAACTCAAGGTTAGAACTGATTTCAGATATTAAAGTGGTGATATCTTAAAATAAGTAGTATCCATGCAAAAATTTCATTTCCATCTGCTTTTGAAAAATCCTGACCTTTGGATTTTATTGTGAAGCTTTTACTAGGTCATCCAATTAATAGATTGACCTATATTTATTTTATTTCTCTTGCTACAGGTTAATTCTGACCTCTGGAACTCAGCAGAGGAATAAAGCACAAACTAATGCTGCATCAGATTAAATAAACTATTACGAGGTAAGTTGAAAAAACAAAACTTGAGGGCAAAGGTGGCAGGGAAGAAGGCACAGTACATAATTTCTGGTGGCGATATTCATGGCATCTCACCGTAAGTGCATTTAAATCTATTTCTAGCAACTAACAGTTGCTTCTTTTGGATTGGAGAGATTAGCAGTAACAGGAGGTAGGACTTTAAAGTGAAAATATATTAGTCTACTCTAAAAGAGCATGGCTTCTATAATCTTTTCAAGGCTTGCATCTTCACTGCTATGTACTGTGTTTGCATCAATATAGCAAATTGTATTTGCAGCTCGTAGAAATGCAATTTAGCAACTGCTACCACATTATTTAGATGACTAAATACGTATGTATGTTTTGTTGTTGATCAGTTGTTTTTTAAAGAAACAGGTTTAGTTCTTCAGCATATTTCCTGTCTAGTCCAGAAATAATACTCTAGATCTCAGGCTAATACCTTACTGAGAGGAATCACCTGCCTTTGCTTAGTTGGGTATGCGGACTAGCTTGTGTTGGAGCTCATTTGGGCATCACAGGATTTAGAGCTGTAGCTGTTCAGAGAGCATTAGCATTTTGAAAGGTTTAACCAACAGAAGCACGCTTGTGGCTTGGAGAATACAGATGCTGAGAAAATGTTTAAATTCATGTAATGATTTGGATCTTCACGACTGCTTGACTCACCCTTGCAACCTTGTCTCCAGACCGTGCCATAGGCTTAACTCACCTGCCAAGAAGCGTGTGTTTCTTCGCGTCTCTGCAAAATGCATCTGTGTGCAACTTTGATAGCTTTTACAAGGCACAAAATTGCTGTTCAGAGTAACTCCCTTCAGCTACTTTTAAGTCAAGTGAAGTAAGAGTAAATATTTCTCAGCAGGTTGGAATCCCAAATGCCACTTCTCTTTCTGTCTTTGTAGTCTCTTTGTATTTTTGTATGCATATATTTCATGCAGGTTCAAGCTGAGACATTTAGGGGTCAAGGAAAAAGGAGTCTGGAAAATCATAAAACATTCCTGATAAATATTCACCAATATGGTAAATTCCATGAAAGTCTTGTTTTGTTTTCTTTTTTTTTTTCTGTAAGAAATAGCGCATGAAGTGCTAACTCCATATGAAGAACTTTATGTACAATAACAGAATGAGACAAATTTACATTTACCTTGAGATTGTGTTGGTACTCTTAGTATATAAAACTTCACTTTAACATATCCATAGCTATTTTTCTATGTTGATGACTATGGGCTTTTCTGAGAAGGTAATTATATGCTGATATGATGGGCATTGCACTAACGTGGAGTCTCACTTCTATCATGATGAAGGGTGGGAAAGCTATGAATGGTGAAATAAGCGGAATTTGTGTCTCTGGAGTAGAGTTCCTGTGCCATTGCTCAGCAGCAAGGGTTAACTCTCAAAGCAAGCCAGTCGGTGGTGGAGAGGGCTCCCATTGTTCTGTGCTGCTCCTAACTTTCAAAAGGACACCCCACAGAGTACTGTGAAAGAATGCTTGCCCTGATCAGCAGCAGATACATCCTTGATCTAATTAGTGCATAGGTTTTGCCATGTGGTATGGGACTCTGTGCTACGCCAACTAGTGCTAAAAGCCTCAGTACCTCTGTGATGGGAACACACCTCAAGTACTTTGGTATTGCTATATATGTCTGCTTTGGCAGAAACTTGGGTCTAAGCCTTATCTACCTTCTGGGTCCAAGCTGTTTGATGTGTAAAAACTTACACCTCCTTTTTTTGCTTCATCTTTCTCATGTTAGCAGGTTCCATGTTTCTGATAAATAGTTTTTTTTCCACTCCTGTGGGTACATAATTCACGTATAATTCACAGTATATAGAAAATATAAGAGTGCCTAGTCCCAGTTATGTCAGTTTTGTGTGTGCACTGGTGCACTGAGGGGTGCTGCTTTGGTCTGGGTCACCTGTGCTCCCACAATAACTTAGCAAGCCTGGCTCCTTCTCTGATCCAGTGGTATTGGTTCACAGATGTGAAAGACAGATTAGCTCAAAGGATGACTCTTACTTTTTCAGTCCAAATCTGCCTTCCAGTGATGCAGAAAGGACATTCTGCTCTGAATCTGCTAGTTAGACCATGAAACTTACGGGTTTTTTTTCCCATTTTTGGTCCCAGGACTGAATCCTTCTTCCAAGGGGCAGGATAAAATGGTTCAGACTGGGTTCTCCAGACTCTAAACATGCGCTTTTGCTGTGGCTGTGATCATAATGCATAGTTCTCGGGACAGCTTCAGATGACTTAGCATTCTTGCCTGTCCCCAGCAAATGCCTTCTCATTTGGAATGATCAAGGTCATGAAAGACTTATTTGTTGTTCTTTGTTCAGGTGTACTGGCTTTGCCTCTTTATCCCTGCCTTAAAAGGAATCTCCATTATCTCATTATGCATGCTCTATTCTGATTCACATTTCAGATTCTGCTTACTTCCTTACAGTTCCTTAGGTTTTGTTTTCATTTTTTCTGAAGTCATATTATCACCTTGTGTTAACTGATTAACTCAGAAAACAGCTGGATGAGCTGGATGAATAATTCATTATGTTGGATTTAATCAAAGAATTTACGTTTCCTTTTGTTTCATAAAATGTCTGCAAATATATCAAAGCTTTCTCTCAGCTTTTTGTTTTTTCAAAGTTATTTTGCCAAATAATTGCAATAAATATTCCTTTGTGCTGAAAGTAAAGCATTCTGTGTGCAAGAATTTGGCATGGGTGTCTAACACCATTACAATGCCAGTAGAGGCAAAGGGGGAAGTTGTTATGGGTTGGTTTGGTTGGGTTTTCTGAGCTTCACTCCCACAATTTTTGCCCACATCTCTCTTGAACAATCAGAGGAGGGATAGGTCTGCTTTGAAAGTAGGTAGACAGCCAGATTGCTTTCTGTGTCTAAACATCTAGGCAGATGTGACCCTGTACTAATTACACTTCAGTTTCTTCTTTAGGGCTAAAAGAACTAGAAATGGGATGCTGTACACATCTTCAGTATTTACCTTCCTAAATTCTAATGCTCATCTGTCTGAAAGTCAGGTTATTAGGTAGGCACCTAATAATGGGTATGGAGCAGCACAGACAGCTTCTCCCCAAGGATACAGTCCTATTACCTGTTTTGTCCTGTCATGGGTCTCTTATGTTTTGTCTAACGAAGTTAGAGCAGGAAGTGGCATGTGTTATTTTCAATGTTTCAATCACTCTTTGAAATCCACAGATAGCTACCTCAGTTGGTAGAAGTAGATTCAAAATGGCAGAAGCTTATTTAGCGGAGGAAAGATTTACTAGCTGCGCAGAAAAGGCCTGGAATCTGGGGGCAGTGGATGTGCTCTGAACACTCCTTTCTCAGTAAATGGCTACACTGATAAGAAAATTCTGGTATCTGGCACTGCCTGTTAACTGAATACCAAAGCATCTTTACCAGCAATTTTTCACTGCAGATTTTAGTTCTTACAGGCACTTTTAAATTATTATTATTATTAAAAAATACCCCAAAACATATTTATAGAAATTATTCTTTTTTCTTTTTTGTGTTGCGCACATGTAAATGTGTGTGTTTTAGTTTCATGACTATTCCTAAGGAGGCAGAGAGAAGATCTGCCCTCTTAAAATAATGGCAAAGATAACAAATCAGATGGCAGTGGGGGGAGGAACAGCCCTGAGGAGACTGTTTATGAAGGCTTTCATTCCAGCATGTACCTTGGACATAGCTCAAGTGAGGGAGAATCTGCTATGCCAAATCTAACTTGGCCCTGGTAAAGGCAGATAAGGACCTGTGCCTAATGCAAGCCATGGGAAGAATCATATTTGGAGACAGGCACAGCTGATTGAATCAAAGATAGTGATAACCTGTGGATCAGCCTATGCATCTTTTTGACAAGCATCAGCTGTTCGTTCCCAGCCTCTGGGTGACTCCTTTATACCAGATGCAGTATTTCAAAAAAACAATTGCTAGTGATGTGGATCAAGGAGGAAAAAATGTAAATTGGAAGCGAGCCAAGTTCCGTCTGTGCATGGGTGTCTCATGGGTCAGATGAGAGAGACTGTTTCCCAGGAATCACAGGCCAGATGACATTTGCAGAAAAAGTGAAGGCAAAGGCTATTACAGATGGAATTGTCCAAACAGGGGGAGGCCACACAAGAGGAATTAAAATTTGCTAATGCAGTAAGGTCACCATTAGCAACAATTTGTATCTCCAGTGTGGGCAGCTACCCCTAAGCCAATGCTATTACGTGTCTGGAGACATCAACAGATAAAAGGTTACAGCAGACAAAGGATCCACATTTGGTGATTCTTGGAAAATGGTAAGTGTGGAGGACAAGTAAATTTTCGACTGCAGGAGTTAAATAGGTGGCCACTGCTCATCAGCTACTGCATACAGCAGAAGAAATCCAGTTGTTTATCCAATCATGGCTGCTGCACACCTGCATGCTGTTTCAAGCTGGATGAAGCAAAAGTAGAAGCAAATGGTATTACTTACTGTGAGGTGCAGTTAGTGGAAAAATTGGATGCCTAGAAAAGAAAGGAGTTTCAAAGCCTTTCACAAGAGAAAGAAGATGTCAACAGCTTTAGGCAGGACTTGCCAGAAGCTTCTACTGATGGCAGCTAACAGAAATACATACAGACAGTTGCTTTTACATTTTTTTCCAGGAACAAGGTTTTTGTAAGATTGTGCTCAAGTAAGGGAGTGCTCAGACAGCTTTCATATCATGTTCCTCAGGAACGGCAGGTACCAGGGAGATCCCAGGTGTCTACCGTGATTCACAGGTGGGTTTTACAGCCTCACATGTGCTCTGTGCTTCTGCATCCATACTGCCAACCACACCTGTTCAGCAAGTTCACAGAAAGCCTGAGTGTATTTCTGCACTCCACAAAATATATTTACAAATATACAGTCCAGCAAGATTTGTTCTTTCTCCCACTCTCTCCCTCCTGCTCAAACTGACGTACATCTACCTGTGACCTTCCCTCCAAATAACTTCTGAGAAGTGGCAATTCCATGCAAGTCAGTGCAGGGGCAGGGGCAAGAGTCTCCTACTGCCATCTATGAAGACATACGACAAAGCTGAGAATTGGATCTCAGAGCTGAGGGCTCCTTTCTAGAAGGGTGAGAGGAAAAAAATACAATATGAAAAGCAGGAGAACAGTAAAGAAAGATGTGTCATGCAAGAAGAGGAGAAAGCACAGCAATGACCAGGAGAAAAAGATTAAGTGTATTTGTTCCTTTCTTGTGGGACATCATAACTAGTCATAAAAACAAGACCTCACATCACAGAGTTTCAGTTAGTGAGGAGAGCAAACACTCTGCAAGGAACTGAACATCCCCTGCAGGTTCTTCAAGCTCATAGTGCAAGCTCATCTGTACCAGAAGTGTGTATGGTCAGATTTCACTTCTGGCATAAATCCTTATGGAGGGCTTGATGTGAATTAAGCTCCACCTCAACCCCAGCCAAGCACAGCTCCTACAGTAATGGCATAGGCATAAGACCTCTGCTGCCAAACTTACTCAAAAGTCAGAAATCCTTTCTCTCAGTGTTCAGTCTAGAAGGACAATAAGCAAGTTGCAGGATGACAGATTCAAAATGGTACAAGAAGGTTAACAGGTTACTTTCTTTTTCTCCCAAATATTTTGAACAAGTCTATGGCATTTTTTCAAATATATTAAAAAGGAGAAGAGGAAAGGCTAGTTTTCACGTACCATAGCCAACTAACAGGAGTCATTGCTGTGGGGTTTACTATGAGCCCTGAATTTTAATGGATTTAAAAAAGAGAAGTGGGCATATTTAAAGGGATAGGAAGATAAAAAGATTTAAAACAGAACCATGGAGAGTTGCATTCAGCATTGTGAAGATGAAATCTAAGCGCAAATGGACAGAAACAGGCAGATGTTCCTTTCGTGGGAGAATCTTCCTGTAATTGTTCACAAGGGTTACCTTGCCCTTTCCTCTGAAGCTTTAAAGTATGACTGCTGTCAAAGACAGCAGCAGAAGTACTGCTGTAAGCTCTGTATGAACCTAAAAACTCAGCAAAATGGCTTAATGCTTGAAAATAGCAGCTTGTAATGGGAGCATCATGGAAAAAAAATAAATCCCAGACATGAAGGGTAAGTAGGGGTAGATGTTTAAAGTAAACTGGTTTTATCCAAAGGGTCTACTTAGGGCGTCCATTAGAAGGATTAGGTCTTTTCTTCTCCATCAGAGCTTATTCTCAGTGTGTACATCAGTCTGGTGGCAACTAAGACTAAAATTGTTGGTCTGAGTCAACTGAATCCACTTTGGACTGGGAAATAAGGGCTTGTTGTTTGAAGGAATAGTCTTCAGACTCTAGCAACTTAACACAGAATACTTTAAGGTAATAAGTCCACTACTGTTTAAGAGAGGGATTAGTAAGAAGCAGGGAAAGACATAACCTGGAGCATCAAGTGTTTCATGTCAGAACTATGACAAGGCAAAGGAATAAAATTGTAAACTTCCATCATGTGAGGGTGTGTGTATACATGTGTGTGTATATGTATATGTATATGTATATGTATATGTATATGTATATGTATATGTATATGTATATGTATACGTGAACTGAACTGCAGATGCCTCCTGAAGATGCTGGGCCAAACAACTCCTTGAAGTACTAGGTTCAAAGCCATATCATACAGATTCTTTCATTTCATTTTTTTTTTTATTTAGCATAGAAATAGCTGGTTTGAAACCTGCATTCAGTTTTATGTCCATAAGAGTATTAAGTGAGAAGTTTTGATAAGAAATCATTATCTTCCCTCTTCTAAATCCAAATACTAATTGCAACCTTGCTGTAAGCCTACAATATTAAAGCTACCATAGCCATGGCAACTGAAAGCAATATTAAATGGAATATATATCCACTGCACAAGACTGGGGGGGTTGTTTTGTTTGGGCAGTAGGCACGAATTTCTCTTCAGCAGCCATGGTATACAGGTAAAAGAACTTCCAGTTCTTCAAACCTCTGAGCTATTTTGCCATATTTGCTCTGCTATCACTTAATATTTTGTGTATCTGTATAATTAATTTCAGGACAGGATGGTTTGTTAATCCACAGACACAAATAAAAACACAAATTAAAATTTCAGCATGGATTTTACAGTGGCCTATTTACATTTCAGGATTAAAGCCATAATAGTAAAAACTTTTGTGTAGTTATAATTGGGCTGTTTTTCTTAAAACGAGGAGATAAGCATTTACGTAAATAGCCACAAAAAGATATTGCGTTAAAGAAAAGAGCACTTCAAATGAGCTGCTTAAAGTCACCTTCTATGCTTTGCATGATAATTGTAATGCAAAATAATAAACAGCATAGGGCACCAAGCACAGCACTTCAAGGATGATATTGTGCTATCTGTATAAAGATATAATTAGGCCTTTAAAACCAACCAATATCACTTTAAAACCTTCTGATTAAAATTATTTAAAAACAAAGAAAAAAAAACCAAGGGAAGCTTGTGCAAGGAAATATTATTTAAATAAGCTTCTGATCACTTGATTTTCCTGAGGGTATGCGTCCATAATGATCTGTCTGACTCCAAAGTATCTGAGTACACAGTGAAATTGATTGTTGAGGACACTGAAGTTCACCATAGTTCTGTAGGAAATGGGTGATGTTTCAGACTTGGATACAACTTTACCTCTTTGTGGGTATACATGAAGGTCAGTTTTACCTGGAAAAGATGCTGCTGTGCTTGCATTGTCATGCAGCATAGAGGAAAACTTATAGTAGCTAACAACTTATTGCTTGGATTGCTTATTCGAGTTTTCAGAGAGAAACTGTGAGAAAGAAAGCTGTATCAACATAAGTGTCTTTATGCAGGTATAATTGTGTCCATGCTAATGAGATCTCTCTACCAGAAAAAGCTCTAAAACACTGCACTTTAATTCAACACTACTCTGTCAGCAAAAATTTTTATTCTATAATATAATATTTATGTACATTTATAAATGGTGAAGAAAGAGCTAATATAATCAGACATCATTAACATGGACAGAAACTACAGGGAGGTGTTTGAGATTGGCTCCATATGCCCATGATTTACAGCAATTGTCCTCCTGGAACCAGTAATTATCTAGCAATTGATTATTAAAACATCCTTTAGCAAATTATTTACATAAATTGCACCAGAAGTTGTTCAGATGAGAGCTTTATGTCAATAAATAAATATTTTAATACAGACTATTGAAACAGCATTTTCACCAAGTCTTGAAATGTTGTATTTAATGACAGAAATTTGTTCAGGTAGTTCATATATGTGACAAGAAAAATAATGTGAGTCTGTTTCACCTAAAGGAATCTCTCATGTACAGCTGCACTGTTGTTGCAGAGGACAACAACTGCAGTGGAGAAGGTGCCAGTGGGTTCTGGCACTCAGTTCTGCACCTTGCAGTCCATGCTGCATGCTGAACCCAGCATCCTCCAGGTACAAGTAGGTCTTGTCTGATGGACTTCTGGCAGAGCACCTTCCCCTTGAATGGGATAAATCATGAATTGCTCTAGATTCTGTCCCACAGGCAGCTTGCGTGGTGGTTGTGTGTAAACCACAGTGTCACCTCAAGCCTCCTTTTTCCACTTGTAGAGAGAAGAAATACTCCTCTGTACTTCTGGACATTGTGGGGATGAAAGCACTGAGGGTGCTTCTGCCGTGATGTAGCATGAATTCCAGTGGCAATTTTAAAAAAGACTATGTGCTGCTGGTGAGATAACCTAAACCAGAAATCTTTGCACTGCTCAGTCTACCATAGCCATTTGCAAGGAGCTGAGATAGAAGTGAAATAGTATCTCTGAGCTTTGCATGGGTTCTTGTTTCTATGACTCTTTGCAGGGGAGGGAGTATTCATCTTTTTATATCTGCACAGCCATATTTTCAGTGCAAAAATTCAAAAGAGGATTCTTGTGATGAGGCTGAACTGTGTTCTACACTTTGCTGAACAAAAGCTTGTAAAGTTCATAGTGGTATTAGCTGGCATAAAAAGACATATTATCTCCTGTAAACTTTATCTGCCTGTGTGCTTGGACTATTGTGGCTACAACTACATCATAGCTAACACTTGGAGACTGGCTTGTTTAGGAAGAAGGGGTGGCATTTAAATTTACTACAAGGGCTCAGAGTAGTGCTCGGCTAAGTTACCACAGGTATTCTGTTTACCTTGGGCATGCTCAGAACCATAATGTGTTCTGTGTAGCTGCTCATTGCTCTTTTCAAATGACTCAATAGTTTTTTCTCATGATAATGTTGTGACACCTGATTTTGTGTCATTGTTGTAGGAGGAAGAGTTAAGGTAACCCTCAGAAATTCAAATATGCTTAAACCATTTTGACACAACTTGTAAAAATTAAAAAGCTGATTGCACTTTTAATAGCAGTCTTGTCAGTAATATTCAAAGTGATAAGTCTTTAGTATTCTAAAGGCACAGATTACCTTAAGTGACTGAAAGAGACTTCAAAGAATCTATAATTAAAATCAGTAATATGTACCGTAGGTTTTCAAAATCCTGAACTCTATTTCAGAGATTATTTTCTTTATATAGTACCAAAGAACATATTCATATATATTGATATCACTATAGTCTTATTTAATGGCCATTCCTGCTGAAGACTAACCTCAGCATCTGTAGGCTGAATGCTGTGTGTGGGACAATATGCTATTGTGCTGTCCCAGGAGGCATGCTGACAAAGAAAAGTGTCTCAGTCACAGTACTGTCCCACTCTCCTCTTTCAACTCAGACAAAACCATAAAAAAAGGTGCAGTTTCCTCCCCACCCCCCCACTTTCTCTGGCAATCATGGTATAAGCAAATTCCTCGTAGTCTCCATTCATGTGCAAAGGCACAAAAGGAGAGAAAAAGATCTACATTTTCCACTGTGACCCATACAGTATCTGGGTTGGCAGTGTGGCTAGACAGTGATTTGGGGAATTGTTCTTCTTGGGACTGAATGACAAACTGTTCTTGAAAGAGCAGAGTCTGATGGTGTCATTATACTGAACTATCACTGGCACACCTGGAGACGCCTGTGGATGAAAGGCATTTCATTAGCTAAAATTTGTGCCCTTCAGAAGGATTTACAAACTGTTTGTACAACAGTGTAAATTTAACAGTGTTGCTAATAAGCTTTTTGTCATTTACTATGAGCTATATATGCAGAAGAACCAAGGATTAAGCTCTCATTAAAGGTTTTGAGACTTGGAAAATGGAAAGAGGCAAGGTGTTGGCCTTTTTCAACTACCTGCGACCCTCTTCTTTCTTCCCATCTTCCACAATCTCTCCGAAGGAGATTTTACCATCATGAGATCCTTAGGTGTGTCATAGCAAACTTCACCTGGACAACTGGCTTAAATACCTGTAACTTATCTAAATGTTCTGTAACTCTTTCTTCCCTAGTCTGATCTTTAATCTTATTCTACTATTGATTTTGTGGGTGCATCTTGTCCTAACTAATGCTTTGCATGAAGATGGGAGCAAGAAAAGACAAGAGAATGTACCAACTTTTGTCACCCACTGTTTGTTCTCCTCCTTCATTAAATAATGGAATTGATCTCTTCTTTGGTTTTCGTTTTTATTTTTACACACAGTAATTTTTTTTTTTTAGTTCAAAAAAATCACCTAATTTTTAGACCTCATCATCATCTGTTCTCAGGGAGCTTTTGGAAGCCCTTCCTTTATTATGGCTTTGAATATGAAAGGTCTGAAAGCAAAACGGGTTATCTTTTAAGCTGTTATCACTGGGTTATTTGAAATACAGATTAGACTAGAGACAAAATAATTTTGTTGACCTGTTAGACATTTATTTAGGAAATGAATTCTTCTTTTCTCCTGAGTATTAAAGTCCAGAACTGGAACCAGCAGGTCTGTTAGAAATGAGTAGAGGAGTACAGCTGAATCCTCTCTTTTTTTTTTTCTTTCATTGTGAGCAATGGGAAGATAATTCCTTATTGCTAGAATTGTTAGCTGGAGGTAGAAGGGAAGACTATGTAAAAAGAGCAGTAAGAAAAATGATTTGGATTTAAGTATTCATGTTTTGGGGGCTATTCAATGATATTTGGAATAAATTACCAGCTAAGGACACACTTGATTGATTCTTTCTGAATTTGTTTTATAATATTTTCACATAATTTCATTTATTCTTCCTTTAACATCCATTAGATGAAAAGAGAAAAAATATACAGCATATGAAAAGAACACAGGGAAGTTTTTAATATAATGTTAATAATAGTTGATATTTAATTGAGATTGTATCTTTAATCTTCTCTTCTTTTCCCCTGCCAGTGTTTCATCTCTATTCTTATTATCTTGTTTTCAGTACAGAATTATCACCCACTGGTTTTCAATTACAGCTATGCCCATATTGATTCTCCCCTTGATTTTAACTCGAAACTGAAAAATTACTCACTTAAGCCAATAAAAGTAGATAATGTGGTTAGTTTTGGGTTCCTTTTTAAAAATAATAAATGAATAAAGGAGAATGATAAGCTTATAATGATTCTGAGTTACAACAAACTGATATGGAAATGCATTTTAAATCATTAGAACTCTGAACACTGTTATAAATTTATATTTATTGCTTCACATTGAGGTAAGTGGTCCCTAAGGACACAAAACCTATGTCTATAATTCTAAGCTGTATTCCTCTCTTGTACTGGGACATTGAGACCAACTGGCAGATAATGGATTCTGTCTATGCTTCTCTTAGCTTAAAAAAACACCACAGGGTGTCTGTATGCAAAATGCCTATTGGGAATGGTCCATGGTCCATGCTAGCTCCCAGACTGTGGCCAGGAATTGTCTGGGAGAGTGCCAGCTGGCATGGGCTGAAATCGCCACTCTTTTGGTTTAATAGCACAGATGATCACACTCTCAGTTTTGGGAAAGTCCCCAGGCACCGGTAAGTTCACTAACACAGATGCAGGCAAAGAGCATTGTCCCATCTACAAGAAGTTACATTGTTTCTCCAAACACTTCTGTGCATGCCTATTTTCTCAACACACAAATAGTCCCATGCTGCAGTGATAAAAAATTACAAGCCTAAAACCAAGATTCAGTGGAGGTTTGACCTCACATATAGGCAAATGTCAAGAATTTCCCTGGTATGGTTTTAGTGGCCATGTACAATTATGTATCAGTTTTTTGTCGATGCTTAGAGAGTATAATCCAAATTAATTCAGGAGCAGAAGTTGAATGGAAGGTTTCCTGAGTGGTAGATTGAAGGATTTGATTCTGCACCCATTGATGTTAATGGAAAACCCTCTTACTAGTTTCTGTAGGAGCAGAATGAGAGCTATCAATAGGGAAAAATCACTCAAAGCCATGAATTACACAGATGCAATCCAAAATATAGACAGCAAAGGGTCAAATTTATCTAACTACAAAACTTGAGACCTTTCAGATCTTTCATCTTAAATATCACAAGTCATCTCAGGTATTTTTGACAGAATGAGTAATTTGTAGGGGAATCCAGACAGATACACTTGTTAAAGGATTGGTAGGTATGTCTGTAGGTAGGATTTCTCCACAGGAGGAAGGAAAGGTGGCATATCTAACTTCAGGAAGATGCTGTATAACTATAGAAGAAAATTGTGTTAACTGCCTGTAGCCATAGTGATCTGGGTTTGGTGTTCCCAGCTGCATCCAAAACCTCCTAGGTAGACACAGTATAAACCCAAAACTTATTAGTCTGACCAGGAAAAACTGAGAAGCCAAGTCACATACGCTTTTTCACTGTTGCTTAGATTGCTATAAGTAATTTCACCTTCCTATGACTGTTTGAACTATTCTTGCCCATGTTTTATTGTGAAGCTCACTTTTAAACCCAAGACTACTAATGTGCAAAGACACTAATACTTAAGTCAGTATTTTCAGACATGTTCTTGTAGTCCTGGGAACTCCAGAGGACCACTCACCCAAGAGGCCTTTTTTGAAGAACAGTATCATCATGAAGCTTCTGGAGCCACCCAGCCTCTAGGAATCTGCCCGGCCTTAGTGTCTGGTTGTCCTCTCTTTGCTTCAGACAGACACAGTCCAGCTTTCTCAGGGGCCCAGGTGTGTTTGTCCCATTTCAACATCCCTCCCTCATGCTTAAAATAAAATATTTGCTTTAACAAAGATGAAGATTTCCCTAGACTTGGCAATGCACATGATTCTTTTTGCATGTCTAATTTCTTCTCTTTTTATGCACTGTAGCAGCATTCCCCTCTTCGGAAATGTTCCAGAAAGCACCTGTACGTACTTGCTCAGTTGTGAAATGCCAATACTGTAGGTTGTAATTTGCCAGTCCATTTCTTCTCTGAGAGTAAATTAATTGAGTTGGTAGCAACAGAATTTACAGCTTTATACAGGCAAAATACTCATCCTATGGTAATATTTTACCATTAGAATGGAGTAAATGAGTCATTACTGATTATGGAGCAATTCCTGTCTATATAGTGATAGGGAACGAAGGCTTCTCTTTCTGTTCTTTCTGGGACACCTGCCCTGCAAGAAAAGTAACTTAAAGAGTTGCCCATCTCCCCTCCCTTTTCTTTTGCACTTACTGTCATGGACCCTAAGGGGTGGGACCTCAAGAATGTTTGCAACGCTGCAAAAGACACAATTTTTTGGAGGATGGCTCACTGTTACATGACATTGGTTTACTGCCTTTTCTATTTGGGGCGCGTATGCTGATGGGGGCTTCGGACTTGCTGGATACTCCTGTGCATCATAGGTGTTCTAGTTTTTACCCTTCCTCTGTCAACTCTTTACATAGAATTTATTTTTCTTTCTTTAGGGTTAGTCCAGTAAGTCTGTGGCTCTTTCTGAACCTTCATAGAGACTCTTCTAGCACAGCCACTCCTCCCTCCCTCACCCCCATCATACTAAAATGTTTGTTTAGACTATAGCACCCTCTATACCATCAAAAACTTTGTTGTCATTTCCTGTGAAACACCTCAAGTGCCAAACACAACCCCAGTGCAGCTTGTGGAAATGGAGTCTCCCAAAGGGGATGCTGAGTGTGCATAAAAGTGGGCTGTTTTTCCAAGACACCTGCCAGAACCTTGCTGACATTTTCAGGATAGGAAAATATTTGGCATTTGACAGATGTTCAGAAACTTTTTCCCTTGCAGGTAGTAGAAAATGTTCCCTTTTTGGAACATATTTATATAATTCTTTTTGGTCCTATATGTATGTGAAAGGCTTCATTTTTTCCCTGTGATCTTCAGGGAATTTACCTCCTCAGTTCTTCCTATTTGCTCTATCATTCCTCACAGTGAACACATCCAGCTCTTCGTTTTAGTCTCTGTTTTTCCCAGCAACCTGAGCTGCAGGATGGTTAGTTGCTTTGACTCTGTCTTCCAACAAGTCACCTTAGAAGTTTGATTCTAGCACCTATTTATTATTTTTAGGTTCCTCTAATAAGTGTACCTTGTTGAATGCTTTGTGTGTTTGCTTTTAACACCTCTCCTAGCTTATTCACCCATAAAATTCATGGGGATAAGAGTGTACCTGCAAGGACTAAGATTTACTGCTTTCTACTTTTCTGTCAGTTGGCTTTACCAGATGATGTGCAATTGGCTTGTGTCTCTGTATTCAGGATAAAATTACCAACCATCTCATTTTCTTGTAGATTGAAATTTTAGCAAAGGGTAAGTAGTTTAACTACTGCTTATATAAAGAATTCGTAAGAACTAGTGGCCCCATGTTTGTCATCTCTGTGTCCTGTGCCATTTGCTGGATTTGGCAAAGAAGCAGTCCAGGCCAGTGCAATTGCAAATACCAGGCAGTGTCTCAACTTGTGGTGGTAGCTCTGTACTGTTCAGTTTTATGTTGCATTGTCCTTCTCCATTCCTCACCTTGCTTTCCTTTTTCTTTTAGATCCCAGCTCAGAGCCTACATGCATTTCTACCCACTTTTCTTTCCTTTTGGCATTTTGGATTTTCCATAAAATCTACTCAATAGATCATATAAATATTATCCATGAGACTATGTTACTGGTGGCTAGATCATCTCCTATAGACCTTGCTATAAACCTTATACCATATGCTGCAAAATCTAGTTATTCTGTTATGGTTTTCTTTATTTTAAGGGTTTTTAATTGTGAAGTGAGTTGAAGTTTTTATTATATAATTCATCGAAACAGGACTCAAACGGTGAGGAGGGCAATGCACATTGCCAGCACCAGTTTCAACCTACTGTCCTTAGGAAAGGAACAAATAACTATATCATGATAGATGTTTTTTTAAAGGGTTCAGGTGTTTGTCTAGAAAACACAAGTTGGAAATCAAATCTGTAATGAAGCTGATATAAACTTCAGACAATGCAACATTTCCTACTAAAGAGGGAGCTGGAAAACGGACACACAGGCGGGTTATTCATAAAGGAAGCCCTTCCCTATAGACTAGATTAGTGATAGGCTGTGATTTAAAGAAGTTAAATGAATCCTTTGCTCCTCAAAGTTTTAAATTATTGGTATTCTATTTTACAAACTGCCCTTTTCCTTTTTTTTTGGGGGGAGGGGAGAGGAGGGAAAAGCTGCCCCTTTGAATTGGGGCAGGGCAGATTGTGAGGGAGCAAAAATTACTGAATAAAGGTTTCTTTTAATTTATTCACTAAAGATTCCTGGCAGGTAAAACTCGTTTAAAGGAAACACATTTTTTTCATGATCTTCTAAATTCCCATCTGTACTCAGACAGTTGTATTTACACTGTTACATTCTTCAGGAGCAAAAATTCTCTGATGTGAAATGCTGAAGGAGTTGTGCATGAATGTCACTGAAAAATGTCTGTGTGCAGAGTATTTCTTGAAAATGACATTGGTGTTCACCATGACAGCCTCATGTAATCAAACTCCCAGGGTACCATATGTACTGATCTAATAAGTTGTTGCAACCCTAGCTAAGGAGACAGGGCTCTTTTCATTAAGTTGTAACAGCTCTTGGGTTTAATTCAGAAGGTCCTCAGCTTGTTCCCTCATCTGTCAAGCTCATGGTAGCTAAGATAACTGTGCTAAAGATATTTTATATCAGGGATACTTATACCAAAAATAAAACAAGCAAGGAGGGGAACTGACAGCAAAAGAGATGTCCAGTAAGTGCAATCAGTAAAAAAGATTTGAAATTGTTTAGGTGGTTTAAAAAAACACCAAAACCAAACCAAACTAAAACCCTAACTCAAACCCTATCTCCAGCCCCCTTCTGTTTGCTGGTACTTTTATACTTAGAGTATCTCACAGACATCTTTTCCAGATCCTGGGAAAGTTCAAACAATTTTGTATTTGACAGTTTAAACCTGTATTTACTGGTCATTCATCACAGACCTAGCAAACCTTTTCTGTTCATCTTTGCCATGGCCTGGATTTTGCTGCATTTTTAGGCAGTGGTTTCAATGCTGCAGCAGAGTTTCTCTCTTCAAAGTCTCCAATCACCTTCACAGGCAAAAAAAATCTATGTCATATTTGGTATCTTGGTGGTATTGAGCAGTAAACACTCACGGTGATGTTAACAGCAGTAGCATTGCAACAAAGCAATCCACTTACAGCAGTTAATTTTGTGTTATTTTCTACAAGGCATTGAAATTGTGCTGGAATAGAAAATATATATAACAGTTTTCTAGGCATGGATTTTGACTTCTGGGATGGTATCAAATGCAGGTTGTCAAGATTTCAAACGCCATGTATTGTCAGTATCTTTGTGTTGCAATTTCTGAAATACCAGAAAGCAAGAAGTTGTCACTGTTTATAGTACCCGCAGAGCGTAAGAGAGTGATTTTGCCATCCTTTGCTTGAAATTGTGAGCATATGCTGAAATATTTCTTCCAGGATCCTTAGTAGATTAAAAAATTAAGTTTTCTTTGCAGATTTATAGCAGTGTGGGGAATCCCCGAACTTCAAACACATAAAATAGGTTTTCTACAAATGAATGAAGGGTTAAAATGTGCATGACAATTTCATAGTGGAGGGCGGATAGCACAACAGTTCCTCATAGGAAGCATCAAAATACTTGAAGACATTAAGCCTGCTGCATTTCAAAGCAAATGCAGGAACCACACTGGTGATGGGCTGTCTTTGCAAAGCTTTCTGCAGAGACATACAGAAGTAATGTAGTATAAAGGTTCACAGTCACAAACCTAGTGAATTTCTGCAAGAAATTCCCAGAAAGGAACAAAGGAGAGAGCCATGATACATAGACTGCCTTGCTGTCCTTGAGTCAAGTTAGGTATTTGCTTATTTATGAGCACTGACAAGAAACCACGTGTTGTCTTGACTCCTCTTTGGGTAGCTGGGAAACAGATCCCTCACACGCAACAGCAGCAGCTCTCATTGAGAGCTAATTTGCCTGGCATGGAATTCCAGAGACTGTAATTACAGATAATGTAACTCAATTTTCCTGTCAGGAATCTGCTATTTGTAGTACCAGCAGAACCAGAGTGTGTCACAGCCCTGCCACACTCCAGCCAAAGCAGAAGCAGCTGTCAGGATTGCCAAGCCTACTGGGGTAAGACGGATGCAAAGGAAGTATTTTTGCATGTTATTTGGCGATCAGCAAGCCTACAGGATCATCCTGAGCCACACCATGCATTAATACAGTGGTGCACAAATGCTATAACTCAGCTGAGTTAGGAAAGTGCTTAATCTGTAAAATAAGACCATGGAACCAAAACAAAATAGGTCTCCTTAAATGAAAAACTCTGTTATGCTCAATATGATATGTCCTGTACAGCAGCAGAATAGGAGGACTTATTTGAATAAGGATGGACATACTTTATATTCAGTGAGGCTCTCAAAATCAAAGCTACAAAAAAACTGAAAATCAAAGCTGTTTGCATTTAAGGGTGTTGTATTTGCTCTAATCCATGCATTTAGCAAACTTGGCCTCTGCTTTTTTCCTCTGTTTGCAGTAAAATATTGCCACCTTACCATTAGGGTCCACAAGAAAAGACACAGTATGAAATTCTGAGGAGGTACTGAACTTTCATTTCCTGGGACTAAACACTAAAGCTTACAAGTAAAATGTCAGCATTAAAACAAGTGGAAATGACAATAGGATTTCTGTTTTAAAAGCTAGCATCAAGACACCTGCTGTTAGTGAATAACAGGTATTGACGATTTTTTTTCACCAAACAAAGGTCATCCTTTCTTTTCAGCTGACTTTGTATTTGTGAAAGTAAAATCGACTTGACTCAGCCAAGACTGTCTGTTTTTCCCTTCTATGCATGAAGGAATTTAACTTACATGTGAAAATGAAGGACATTTACTCAAGTTCCAGAAATCCATGGCTATATGTGACTCGTTTTTAGTTTGATTCAGGTTTAAACAACTTGTCACCGAATCTACCTCTGACTACCCCTCATGCTTATGCATTTAGACTGTCCATCCTATGGTCATTTAAAGCAGAGACATCTTCACCTGCAGTCACCTGGAAAGAGAATCTCCATTCTCCTAGTCCTGTATTACATCTTACCCAGTGATTTTATTCTGGAGATAAGAATCAACTTAGAGGAACATGGGAGTTATGTTTCAATGCACGCAGATGCAGTGTCTCTGAAACAGCACTAATAATGCTGTGACAAGTACCTTGTAATTTCTGGAGATCTCACAGTTCATTTGATGTCTTTCGTATGCCATGTACTGGTAAGACAGAAAGAAGCAGTGCCTAGGATGTAGAAACTGTTGTGTACTGGTGGGGTGGAAATTGGGACAGATTTTTCTTGGAGCAGATTAGTCATAGAACCCTAATAATTCAAGTCATAAGGACCTCTGGAGGTTATTTAGTCTAACCTCCTGCTCAATGCAAAGCCAGCTTGATCAGGATTTCAGGACTGTATTTAGGTTCTGAAAATCTCCAAAGATGGAGTTCCTTCACTTCCTCTGCACTTGTACAGTTCCGCATCACCCTCAGAAGGGTCATTTTTCTTTTCCATTTAGTCCAGTCGGTTTCCTTTGCTGCAACTTGTTATCCATCGCATCTAGTTCTTTTTCTGTGCATCTCTGGGACAAGACTGGCTAAGTTTTCTTTGTAATCAGTCTGTAAGGCCACATAAGCTACTATTAGGACACCTGAAGACATCTCTTCCCCAGGCTGAACCAGCCAGGCTCCTTTAGCCTCTCCTCACAGTGCAGGTACTTCAGTACCTGACTGCCGTGGTTGCCCTCTGCTAATTCTTGCCAGTTTGTTGGTATACAAAACTAGATGCTACACTCCAGGTGTTACGCAAATACCAAGCAGAAGTGCATAACACGTCCTTTGACCTGCCAGCTGCAGTCTTGCTAATGCAGCTCATGATGCAGTTAACCTGCGTTGTCAATTGATTTACTTTGCTCTCCTACTGGACTGTGATGCGTGTGAGGGCAATGTGGATAGATACAAGGTTTATGAAGGCAAGGAGGTAAAAATAATTGTTCATATATAAAGCTGTGAGCAGTGTATCTCTTCCAGCAAATTGACCATTATGCAAGACTTTGAGGATAAAAAAAGCAAGAAGGGGAAAGTGATATAAACAGAAAAGAATGAGTGAGGACCGAAAAGAGCTCTCAGGGCAAACACAGAAAGGCAACAGCAGCCTCTTGTTCCCAAATATATCCAGACAGGGATCTGAATATTTCTAGAGATTTTTGAGCTCTGTATTATGGGTTTGCAAAAATACCTGTGGGATTCTAGCTGGTGTTGGTTAGGTTCTTTTTTTCTTTTAATTTCCTGCCTCAAACACACATGTGACTTGTCCATAATGACAGGTTTATATTCCTAATCTGTAAATTCAAACAATTAATTTTCACTAAGTATACATCAAATGTAGAGTAGGTCAGCCATGCTTTGGTCACTGGCCATGCACATTAATCATAGAATCATAGAATAGTTAGGGTTGGAAAGGACCTTAAGATCATTGAGTTCCACCCCCCCTGCCATGGGCAGGGACACCTCCCACTACACCATGCCACCCAAGGCTCTGTGCAGCCTGGCCTTGAACACCGCACCAGCAAACGGTCTAGGATAACTAATTGCCCAGCAATCCTAGCAGCTCAGTGTCTTGAAGACTGTGTATTACATTGTAGTCTCCTCCTTAAATCAAGCAAACAGGGATTGCAGCTTTTACTAGCAGGATAGATTAAAGCTAGTCCTTCAGCTAAGAGAACACTTCAAACTATATAGTGATGTGTTTTTACATGCTGGTGTTTACCTCATTTTAAAAGTTTTCATTTTGCCAAGAAGATGCCATAAGTAGAGTTATATAGAAAGGTTATACAGAAAAGGCAATCTTATTCGCAGTGACATCATACTATAAAACTGAATCTCACTGCTTTCTTTTTTTTTATTTTATTTTTTCCTCTTTAGCAATGTCTGTCTCTATTTGGAAGTATTTATGTAATGGAATTAATGGCATAAGTAAAATTATTAGGTAAGATATTAGTAGACATATTTAATGTTTTAGTTTGAGCAGGGCTTTTAGGAAAACGTTCATATTTTAAGGTTTGTGTCACTTGGAAGTAAGAACTGGGATGGAGGATAAATGTGTAGCAAATATATAGCAGAACTGAGGTAAATGTGAGGGCTTCTCAATGGAGTGAAGTAGGGAAAATTTTGCAATCTTTAGTCACACGTGCTAATCTTTAAAAATTGAAAGTGCAAGTGTATTGCAGGCACATTGTATTTATTTTTAAAGACAGTCTTCCTGGAGAAGCTTACTTCATATTGTGGTGCTGCTTGGAGCCTTTGCCAGGGATAATCATTCCTCTAGATGCTGTGCAAATGCAGGTGGTGGATAGCACTTTTCCCAGCACACCACATCTGAATTTATTAGTAGTTGTGTCTGGATGCACCAGCAAGATCTGACACTAGAAAATCAAAAGTGGGTGATCTCAGAGCTGCCTTTGAGACTGAGTGAATGAAACAAGAAGAGTTGCTCACTGAAACAGTGGAGGCTCTTGTAAATGCTGATGTGTGCAGCAGGAGTGAGGGCTCAACTACAGGCTATGGTGGTACCTGTGAGGGGAAGTTGGTGCCATGCAGAGTCCTGATGCAGCAGTATTGGCACAGTGTTTTGCCAGCCTCTCCCCTGGCACTGTGTACCCCCTTGGGAATCTTTGTACCACAGTTGTGTTCTCATGTGTGGATGTGCCTAGTGTCTTTTAAATGATGACTGCCTCACATTCACAATTTTTTTAAACAGAAGTATTATTGCTTGTGAAATGCCTGAGTAAGCAGAAGAAAACAGGAAAAGACTGAAGTTCTCTGTTTTGCCACAACTTTCATTTATGTGAGGAAAATATTAATGTCCTGGGGTACCCGTCAGTGCCCCAGTTCAAGTACTTGCTGTATCACACCTTGGGGAAACCCTGGAAGCCATACAGTTCTGCCTATGGGGTTGTTGGTGGTAGTTGTCCCTATTCTTTCTGCTATGTTGCTCCACCTATATCTCGTTTGCTTTTTATGCTTTTTCCAGACGACAAAGTGGCTGTTGTACCCTCTAGTCTTCCTCTAGCTCAACACTAGCAGCATATAAGTATGCCTGCACCAACACAGGCTCCTTTTCCATTATTAGAGCAGCCGAAGAGATACAACTTTTCTGCACCATGAAGGCGTTAGAGAAATCAAGCTTATTCATCCCTTAGGTATAGTTAATCCTTTCTTAAATAAGTTGATGGACTGAGTTTTGTTTCATACGTACCTCTCCAGGCCTTTTTGCTTGGGACTCTAACCACATGGGGAAGGAAATCTGTTGTTTTGTTTTACAAAGGCAGAACCCAAAGAGATTGCTTTAGGAGTGCTCACACATGCATGAATGTGTGCAGCATGACATAGCTGACAAATCATTTCTGAAGAGGCTGTTACACGAAAGGCCTTTTGGTGGTGTATACAGTGAAAGAGACTACACTATGATATATGAAAAACATCATGTAAGTGCTGGGATCAGGCAGGAATCCCACTGTGTTGCAAGGGATGTGTTAGTCTGAAGTGACAAAAATTTAGACGGTGCATAATGGCCAGCTACATTTTATCCTGTTGCTGGAGCTTGCTGATTCTTGTGCTTAAACAGAATGAATGAAGAAATTCCACTCACAAGTCTGTGGACTACCAATATGTTTATTTTAAAATACATGAGATTTGGTACAAAGGTTGCTTGACATTCAGTCCCTGCAGGCATGGTCAGTGGAGAAATAACATGATATGCACTATCAGCAACAATTTTCCATAGCTACATGTAAAACAATTACATGCAGATGCTATAGTAAGCACCACATGATGTGAAGGTTAGTGTTGCATTCCAGAACTGTGGTTCTGTTCTTCAGGATGCATTTGCTTTTATTTAAAGCATTACAGAAGAACGAGAATTCAAGGATTATTGCAGGACAGGATATTTTCCAAAGTGCTTGTCAACAGCCCTCAAAATTGGAGCTTGCAAAAAGAGCTGGCAGAGTACTCACAGGAGTCTACTTCAGAACCAGTGAACCAGTTTACATTTTTTCCAAGCAATCCAGTTCATGACAAGAGCTTAGAAAAAATAATCCGAAGGCTAATAACTACATTAAACCTGAATAACTGGCACTTTTAGAGGCATTACAAAGAACATACCATGTGTCCAAACATGTGACCCTCTGTCTCTTAGGAGGAGTGTATTCGTGACAGTACAGTGCCTTTGCAGACAAGAACAGAACTGTAATTCAGACACTGAAAGAAAAGAAAGTTGTGTTCATCTTCTGTAATGCCTTATTTTGGATATTTACATCTGAAATCTGCTTTTTAATGAATATAATTTTCTCCAAGTTCAGACTTGTACTTTAAAATTTAACTGCTCATTAACAGTAAAACCTTTTAGATTTTTTTTTTTTTTTATTATTATTTACTTAATTTTACTTAAGTCATTTGGGAGAAAAAGATGCAGAGTTAAATAGGGATTCTGCAAACACTAACAGAATAGCTCATCTGTTCTTGAACCTACTCACCAGTATCCCCTATCCTAGGAGAAGTAGTAGATATTAAGGCGCCATATCCAGTATTTCAAAGACTTGGGCACATTATACAGCATATCAGAAAAACCAGCTGTGTCATTATTTGCATTGTATGGAACAAAGGAGTGTTTCAGAATATTTCATGGATGATTAAAGCAGGAAAAAAATGGATTGCAATTCTCCATACAACCACTAATTTTCTCAGTGTCCTCACACAACTTTCATCTTGCTAGCTGTTAAGCACATGCTTTCTGGATGACCCAACTCACTTCAGTGAGAATACTCTAATACATACATTTATTATATATTCAATACATGCAAGTGTTTTCAGGAAGAAAGAAGGCCTTCAATTTTGCATGCCTTATTTCCCATGTCCTTAACATGAGGATATATTTATTAATTTTGTGGGATTGTGAGGGCATATTATTGTTTGTGATGTCAAAGGGAAGGTTTTAGGAAGTAGGATGAATACAGAGATAGCAGAGATGACAGTACAAATGGTATAAGAGCAGCTGATGAAAAATCTACCCTTTTCAGGGCTGTAATATATCCACTTTCCTAGAACTTTATCTACATGTTTCACCATCAAATGATCTCAAGCTCTGAAACAAAAGAAGTCTTTAAATAAGACTTCCTGCTAGAAGAAAAAGGGCATCAGAAGAAAAATATTTATACAACTTGGGATTACAGGCTTTAAAGTATTTAGTTCAGTATTTACTTAAAAGGTAGCCCATCTTTAAGCATATCTGTAGATAAAAATGAATTATTTAGTGTAATGCTTTGGTGTCATTCAGAATTCTTTTTTGATTTGATTCTCAGTGTTTGTTAGGTGGATACACAGCTGTGACGGCTATAGCTGTTTCTTGCAGGGACATCCTCTGTCACTTTAAATAGGTACAAACTGAACGTAAAGTAAATATCACGTTCAGTCCATCTTGTTTCTTAAATGGAAACTTAGCCTTTTCAGTGTTACAGTATTTGGTTTTGGGGTTGGTTTGTTTGGTTGGTTTTTATTGTGATTTTTTTTGGGGTTGTTTTTTTTTTTGGCAGGGGGGTTGGTATTATTTTCTTTTTCAGTGGTTTATAAACCTTGAGAGATGTCAGCCTAACAATCCTCCAGATAATGATTATGGGTAACAGTGCAGTGTGATGAGAGAAAAGAGAGCAGAAGTTTTGTTTGGAAATGGGTACCATTGTAAACTCTCTTTTGGTTTAAAGTTGTGGGATTTTGGTTGTTACTCTGCTTACCTTTCCCCATAGCCCTATACATTAGTGATTCTACAATGAAAGAAAATCACCCAAAACTCTCTCAAGACATTTTAAGACAATAACCTATGACAGCATACTTGTTGGTTTACCACAAAAAGGAAAATAAAATTTTGAGCAATGGAGATGAAGCTTTAACATGTACTAAAAAGTAAAATGTCTGTCTGTCCATAAATAAGAGTTTTTCTTCAGTCCTAGGATTTCTTTCTTTGTAGCACTATTTGTGATATGTCACGAGATCCAGACAGAAATCCTTACATTTACCTCATCTTGCTCCGAAGGGACCCATTGGACAGGTATAATTTGGTCACTTCGGCTCACTGCTAGCTTTTCATTGAAATTGGTGTGAGTTAATGCCTAAGTGCTTTTGAGCATCTGGGCCTTATTATCCAGTCTAGATGACAAACACAAATGCAAGAAACCCTGTGTCTTGCTACTCTTTTGCTCTCAGAAAATATTTTGGTTAGATCAATTGTACTGTGAAAAGTGATGTCCACCATTCACCTTGCAGTCAGACACATACTGATACAAGGCAGAAACTTCCTGATGTCTTCCTTGGTTATTAAACTGCTAAAATATACAGTGCCATTAGTATTTTGGGATTCAAAAACCTTTTCAAAGTAGTTTTTCCTCTGAAATATCAGGATAGTCTTAACTGTCTGAGCCTTCATTTCAAGCAAATATGAAGGAAGATGCCAGTAGATACCTGCTGAAGGTTGTTTTATTTGTCACTAGAGTCTTCTGCTATACCCATGTTTTTCCTGGCTGTCAGTGTCTATTAGTTTTATATCAGATTTCACCAAACAAGCAGGCGTGAGGCAAGAGGTGTACCAGCTTTAGTTAATTGGTCAGGGCCTTGTTGCATGAGGACCCCATATCCTTCAAAAAGAGGAGCCCCCAGTCTCTGGTACCAGTCCATGGCAAGAAAACAAAGGCTTGAGCAATCTTCTTTCTGTCTTTCCTGAGGCACTAAAACTTCTCCCTGCAGGTGTGATTTTCTGCTACTTGATCCTTTTTATTTTATAATGAAGACTAAAGAAACTTCAATTTACATACTATTTACTGTATTGTGTCAAATTGTTCCCTATCAATGGAACCTTTGAAGGTCCCTGAAATGAACGTTGCATTAGGATGAGCTCCATCCTGTAGGTGAAGGTTTTGGGAAGTTTCTTTCTTCTTGGTCCCCCATGACAGTTTTCAAAATAACCTTGTCTGTGTAACCTTTAGCCATACTGTTAAAATGCACCTGAAAATCTTAGCTCTTTTGAAAAAATAATTAGGCGTTATTTATAGGGTTGATTCTCTTTAATTTGTCAACCCCAAATGGTACTTCATCGTTGATTATTGCTCTTGGCCATGCATAAAATCTACAAGAATAAATGGAAAAAGGTGGAATCCGTACCACTTTCATGCACACAGTCTTGAGGTCTAGCACTTGCTCATTTACATCATCACCTGTCTGAAGGCAGGCAGGTTTTTGGATGACATAAAATAAATATCCTGGCAGTTGTACTACTGTGTCTAGAGGCACAGCAGCTCCAAATTCTGCTGTTTGTCAGCTAGGACCTCCTTCTAGATAGGCTAATCAGTCCTGACTGCAGAGCTACAGGTTAAGTGGTAAGTAGGTCAGCTCTGTGGAGATGGACTGTTTTTGGGCAAAAGAAATGAAATCAGTCACAGATACTTCTTCTTCAGCATACAGTTCATAGAGATTAAATGCTCTGTGTTACAGCTATAGATAGGGTGGGATTTGAGGCATGTCACAGCATAGAGCCAGGAGCAGCTGCTGTTGTCTTTAGTGGCAACTCCAGAACAAACTAAATTCGAAACCCCTTATGTTAAGGGCATCTTTATGAATTTCATCCTTACGAAATTATGAGCTACACAGATAAGACAATGGGTGAGAAGAATTTCTATGAACATATATATGAAATGAATGAACTGAATAAAACATGAATCTCGTAAATGCAATATATAAAAAGAATATAGATTATATAAATATATAATTATGTATTTTTATATATATATGGAATGTATGAACAGAAATTGTGCTTTGCCTAAAACGTGGGAAATCAGTGGTAGAGCAACAAATTGTACAATACCTCCTGTGTTAGGTGGAAGATCATTCTTCTGTGACTGCAGCAAAAAGCTGAAGGAAGGTTTATTCCTATATTAACTTTCATTTTTCAGGCAGCATTGCCCTTCTAAAGATATCCCTTCAAAAGATGGACCTTTTAAGAATGTCTGTAGATCTGGACTCCCTAAGATTAACTGGGGGCACACATTTCAAAGGGAACTGGTGTTCATGGGGAATTCTCTGCCAGCCACCCAGATCTCAGCTGCAGAAGTAAAGGATAAGTAGTTAAGGAGTTTAAATTTCCTCAAGCTGCCTTCTGTTGTGCTGCAGCTTTGATCTGCCCAGATTACCTCAAGAGGTGGGAATAGTAGTTAATTTTTCACTTTCAGCTGAGACTTCCCCTTTCCCTAGGGGCTGCTGAGTTACTGCCCACTAGGACTAGGTGAGCTGAATACAATACCAGAACTTGCACTTTCTTGGCGTGGAGTGATACCACATCTTATCAGATAATGGAGGTAACTGGTGATTTCCATTTGTTTCAGTGTAGCTACCAGCCATCTACAATCAGCAAGGTGAATTTTCTTCTCTGGTCAGCCCATGATGTCACCGTCTTTACCTGGCCTTTTCCCTTGTTCCCCGATGTGGTCCCCCAGAGCTGTAGTCCTCAGGGAACATCCTTTAAATATTCTTATAATTATTTATCTTTCCCCAGCTCCAGATTAAAACCATTCATTGTGGTAATACCTACAAAAAGACTTGACTGTGCTTAAGTGACTTCTGCTATGCTTATGAAGTTTGATATGTTGTCCTACCGTGTTCTTTTGCTCCTTGAGCTTTCATCTTTGGAGTTATATTTAGGCTTTCTGTTTTAATATTAATTAGACAACCGCCTTTTGTTCTGCTGCAGCACCTCAAACGATGGATTCTCAGCCATGGCCAAGGCTCTTTCTTCAGTAATACAAATATTTGGCAACAGCATACAGTGTGTGTTTGTTTTTAAACAACCATCACATGGAAGCTCTCATGTCCTTGCACTGTTGTCAGCTGTTGCAAAGGACAGAATAGCAGATGGTAAAATGGACTAGAAAAAATGGCTAACCGTGGCTCTACTTCTGTACTAGGAGTAAAGGGGATCTGGAATAAAATGTCCTCACCATCAGGCTCCATCTTTTTTTGCAAAACTTTTGCACTGGTATCCTGGTTATGTGCATATTCAGTACTGGATGGGGCTGATCCTTGTGCTGTGGTTGGCTGACTGGCCTGCCTGGCAGAGCCTGTCCAACAAGGAGAGACGGAGCAAGATGGCCAGGGTGCATGTCACAAGGTGGCACCTTGCTTTTAAAGGTGGCTTGTTTTAAAGACTTAACTGCAGTGTACAGTGACATCCTTTCAGGCACCATGTTCTAGTTTCATACACCATGTATCTACAGACCACCGTACAGCTCAGATGGATATTGCAGACTTCCCTATATGGCGAAATCTAAAGCCTGAGATACGCTTTTTGTTTCCTCTACAGCAGGAAGAAAAAGAAGACCTCTGTTGTGTAAATGCTCTGAGCCAAGCCATTCAAATGGTCATGACTATCCTTGAACTGATATGCGTATTAGTGGTAACCTTCAGGACTTACAGTATGCCTTAGCTTAGTATGTGTTCAGATGAGGGACAGTTCTGAATCAGCTTTGAAATTATTTTATTTGTAAAAAGCCCAAGTACAGCTTCTCCACTGGAACCATGCCATGTTACAAAGGACTAGACAGGCCTGGCACTATGCTAAGCCTCTTCGGGCCTTCTCATCTCTGCTCCCAAGACACATAGGGCAGATAAAATAGCATCATGGCAATTTCTAACAAATGCAATGAGTCAGTTCCTGTTAATGATGAGACCCCTGTGACTCAGATCATTAGCACTGATTTCCATTTCCATTGCTCTTGCTGCTGTTGGGTGTTTTTTGTGTTTTGTTGATTTTGTTTTTTAAGAAAGGAGTGTATTTTCATTTTGCAACAGTTTTTTAAGCTGTTTTCCTACAGAAATAAGTCTTAGGTGGTGATGATCTCTGTTTGCCCATCCTTCTATCTCAGGAAATCCTGTGGCCATCAAGCAGAATTGCTAGAAAGATAGCAATTTCAGAGTTGCTAAGTCCCTGCAATTTTAATGAAAATAGATGTCTGGATAAAAGAAAAAGACCCTGTTAGTGCTGTGGTGAGAGAGATGCCACAAGGCAACTTACTCTACGAGACACCAGAGAATCCACTCTTCTGGATGGCAAGAAAAGCTTTGGTGTTTGCATATTATTAGGCCTCAAACAGAGGTGCATTTATTAGAAACTAAAAATAATCTTCACTGCTGCTCCCAGGAAAACTGGTCTTTCAATTGTATAGAATCCATCCTATAGAAGAAGTGTCTGTATCTTGCTCTCTAGATTCATATGCTCCCTTCTCTCCATGCGCATTAAGATTTAAGGTACTCATCAGAGGGAAATATCTATAACCTCCCACAGGACTGCAGTCTCTCCTTCAGTCCTAACATATTAAAACTAGACTTCTTAAACATTCATATTAATTAGTCTGTAAGGAACCATTATCAAAATATGGTGTGAATACATAATGATGAGGGTGTGTTGTCTGGCAGAAAATTGAGGGTCTGATTCTGCCTCCTCCAAAGTAAATGGCAGCTTCTCCACTAATTTTCATACAAGCAATAGTAAGCCCTAAGGCACCAGAAACAGGAGACAATTTTCCCCTTCCTGCCTCACTGGAAGCACTGTCTCACCCTCGCTGAGAAAGCACTTCGCCCCTCCTGGGAGGGGAGATAGAAAGAAGAGTGTTTGGCGGCTATTATCAATATTCATGTACAGCTGCAATTCACAGGCCTTATTCCCTGCTGAAATGTGCCATTAGCTTCAGCAGGGCTCGACCCACAGAGAGTGGGATGGACCCCTGTTAGCAGCTTGGACATCCTTGGGGTGCATCTAGTGCCCTGCTCCAGGAGAGGACAGCCTGGCTCTTCTCCAGTTCCGATCTGCCTTTGTAACCTACCTGGTCCTGGGGCTAGTGAGAAAAAGCTGGAAAACCATCCTGCCTGTGACAATGCTTCAACATAGGCTGGAGACTTCAGACAGTTGCAAAAGTTCAAACTCAGACATTTCACTGGGCTTAGAACTACGCAAAGCCCTTGTTTGCCCTAGATAAGTGCAGTGCCAGAGCCTACAAGATACAGCAAGCTATGTGTTAATTTTCAAATACCAAGCTTGCAGGTCATCTCAGATTAGATAGGAGCTCTTGTTTGTTGTTGTTATTGTTGGTTGGTTAGGTTTTGTTTCTTTTGCCTTAAATAGAATATAGCGTGGTCTAGGAAAGGCAAAATGGGACTGGAAAACTGGAAAGAGATCTTAGATCTTGTTTTTCTGCCACTGGCTCGTTTGCAGTCTTGGGAGAACATGAGGGTATTATTTCTCCAGCCCCAGTGACTGTCTTGTTTATAATTTTGTGGAAGAGCTTTCCCTGCTGTTTCCCATTCCCAAGTTTCCTTTCTTCCCGGCTTAGCCATATGCAAAAGCAGTGTTTTTTTGCTAGCATTAGAACATTTCCCTTCTCCTAGCCAGCATTTCTTTCATGCAGTTCCTGTTTCTCCCATTCGCTGCAGCAAAGTTGCACTGCATTAGGAAGTGCAAGGGTAGAATGTGGGTGTGTTCCCATCTGTCGCCTCGTTGTCATTCCCACCTGAGTGCTGGGGTGGGGGCAACTGTCCTGAGTTCTCAATGTGCCCAAAGTCTGAGTGCTCCACCACCCAACACAACCGTCCTAGGAATGATGCACTGGGAATATATCTGCAAAGGGATTGCATGTCACACACTGTGCTGGTATAACTGGACAGGCATGCATTAGAAACACCATCATGAGATTTTGAGTCCTGAAGCTTTTCTGAGTCTTACTGCAAGACAGGCAGACTGAGAGATGGAAACCTCTTAATTTTGCAAGTAACCCTGACAGTGATGTTATGGACTTCCCCTTAGCAACTTGCTGTAACAAATTCTCACCCCAGTCAACATCAATGACCCTGGTGGTGGTTGGACACAAAAAGCTGGTTTGAAATTCCTACTTTATTTTTACCAAGCATTCATTGCGTATCAATAATGGTGAAAGTCAACTACTGTTCTCAGAAAACTGGATGTATAACAGGATTTTCAAAAGGACAGGCATTCAGTGCACAGCAGAGAATTCTAGAAGTCCCTTCTAGGGGTGTAACTGTTGGTCACCAATCACTTGAAATGAACTGCTGGTTTTGAGCAAGTGTAGAGGAAGACAGAACTTATATCAAGATAGCAGCCTCTTAAGACTTGAATATCACACTTTTTGATTACATTTCCCCTCCCCCCTTTGGACACCGTTGGCTTTTAGGAGAACAAAAAGTTGGAATATGTCAGGAGCTGAGAGAAAAGCTTATTATGTTCCTCTGTCTAAACTTTATATATCCTTGGGATTTCAGAAGTGTCCTGAGACTCCCAGTGCCAAAAGCTCGAGTTTGTTTGAGACCTACTAGCCAGAAACAAATTCCCAAACCTTGGGTATTTTCACCAACTTTTACCTCTTTCTAAGCAACATTCTTTCTATAAAATTACACCACTGGCAAAATCTACAAAATGAACATTTGTAATTGGGTTTAGTGAAGTCAGGACTGCATGTCAATGATGTGCACAATAGCATGCTTTAACCTGGGACCTTTGGCACGGAATTTGACTACGGCAGTGATTATTTAACTAGAAAATTACATCAAAACTGCAAGTAAAGCAGGCTGCTATACTGACTGTACCTAGCCACTAGAGAGAGACATTATCCCATGCAGTAAACTGAAATGTTTCGCTTGCTGTTGTGGTTTAACCCCAGCGGGTCGCTGAGCACCACACAGCTGCTCGCTCACTACTCCCCTGGTGGGGTATGGAGAGAATTGGAAGGTTAAAAGTAAGAAAACTTTTGGGTTGAGATAAAGACAGTTTAATAGGTAAAGCAAAGCAATAGGTCAGCAAAGTAAAATAAGGAATTCATTCACAACTTTCCCATTTACCACTTCAGCAGTTAGGTGTTCAGCCATCTCCAGAAAACCAGGGCTCCAACACATGTAACAGCTACTTGAGAAGACAAACATCATCACTCCGAATGTTCCCCCCTTCCTTCTTTCTCCAGCTTATACTGCTGGGCATGATATTGAACGATATGGGATATCCCACTGGTCAGCTGTGGTCAGCTGTCCTAGCTGTGTCCCCTCACTTCTTGTGCGCCCCCAGCCTACTCACTGGTAGGGTGATGTGAGAGGCAGAAAAGGCCTTGATTCTGTGTAAGCACTGCTCAGTAGTGACTAAAACATCTCTGTGTTATTAACACTTTCCAGCACAAATGCAAAACATAGCCCATACTAGATCCTATGAAGAAAATTAACTCCATCCCAGCCAAAACCAGCAGACCTGTGAATGTCCAGGGACCTATCCTTGGAGCAAAGTAAACTGTTCACCTGGAGCAGATAATAAAACCAACTCACTGACTAAGCCTGGAAAGGCTGTGACCATGAGCACGTCACATGCTGAGTGTACAAGGCCATTCCAAAATGCTGTAATAATGATGTGGGGAAGGTGTTCAATTTGCGATTATATATTTTCAATCAAATTAGTGCACCTGCAATTAGACAAGGGAAGAAGCAAGTTAGCTATTGTGCTTTGATGGAGCAGGGCAGATGCCAATTAAGCTTGTGTAGCTTTTTCCTTGCAGCATGATGCTCAGGTGTGCACAGACTTCCTTGGTTTTACAGACAGATCAAGAGCCAGTTCTTATAAAACATGCGGTGAGCTGCACAAACCTATATATTTTTGTACATGTTGTTGCTGATCCTTCAGCACCAGAGGTTCTCTATGGTATTTGCTGAAAATAAGTAATGCCGGCATTGTTTTGTCCAAGTATATTAAAATCCCTGTTTGCTCTGAGGTGCTCCTTTACAGCTGTTACCTGCCCCCTTTCTGATGTAAGCAGGGCAGCTGGTGGCTGGATAAGCACAGTGCCTTTTGCATTTGTAGACCTGCTTTTTCAGCTTTTCAGCATTGATAGCAAGACTTGTGTGACTAAGGGATTTGTAACCAGAATGTGAGAGTGCTTAAGTACAGTGTGCTGTCAGTGCTGATCTCAGAAGCTGTGCTAGTGTCTGAACAGTTAATGTGGGCTGCCCAGTGCTGAAACTAACAGGTGCTCCTCTGATCGGAAAGCAGAACTGGGCAGACCAGAAACTGTCATGAATTGATAGCGGAAACGTCCATAAAACTAATGTTATATTCAGGTTTATAAATGCGTAGCGAGGACTTGGATAATGCCCGGAGGTCAAAAGCTGCATTTCTATTTGTAAAGCCTGCCAAAACATTCAAGCTTCCAAGCACAGAAAAATCTAGTTAAAGTTACAGTGGTGCGAAACGTAGGAAGTCTGATTGTGTTAAAAGTGCATCTGGATACAAAACTGGCTTGTCCTGTGAATAAGCAGGATAGTGCCTGAAGTGTCAGTGGGGCTGGGTATTTAACCTTGGTTATTTTCTGCAGGCAGGTGCCAGCTTTGAGTCCCAGAAAGAATTCCTTGAGAGGGGAGTAAGCACTGCCTTGCTGTTTTGATCTTTCACAGAGTACGGAGCAGAGACCTACTGTTAGGATCAAGTGGCCATTTCCTACGAGATTAGTTTTCTTTTAATGCAAGTAACAAATTTCACTAGCACAGCAAGAGTTATTGTGTGTGCTATTTAAATTATTTAGGAAGTCATACCATTCTCCTTTTTGTTAACATGTAAACAGTCAATAGCAAGCTTTTGATTTATGACTTTGAATTAATTATTTTATATTGGTTCTGAGTTACAAACTATATCGGTATCTTTGTACCTGCATGCACTCCCAGTTTCTCAAAATAGAGTAGAATCTTGCATGTGAAAATCCCAGTGATTCACAGGCTGCTTTGAAAATCTCACTAGTAGCACTTTAATGCTCTGAAGGTGCAGGTTCAGCTGTATGCAAACATGCAAAGAGAAGTCTCAGCCATGGGTTTCCAGCAGGATTTAACTAGGTGCATGTTGAAAGTGAGCATTCATTTCTTGTCTTGCAAATTAGGAAACACTCAACAGAGGGGAGTCCTCAATCATTATGCAAATAATAAAAGGGTAAAATCCCCTTTTCTTTTTATATAACAGCACACCCTTTAGTGCATCCTCAGAATTAATCAGGTTTAGGGATTGATTACTGGAAGGCACTGCAATCTGCTGTGACATTAAGACATTAAAATGAAACCGCTTAAAAATCCCTTTTTGAAAAGCTAACCGAACGTGGGCTGCAGGCAGGGGTATTTCCTGGCCAGCTGTGTTGATTCCGAGAAGCTTTTCGAGAATCTGGCAAGACGCTTTCTAGCATCTTACAACTGTTTCACACTTCCACGTTTACCACTTTTTCTGAACACTGGAAAATTACCTGTAAACATGAACCTTTCAATGAAAAAAATGTGTGTAGTACATACTTGCATACTGCAGGATTGTACAAACAGCACTTCAGATGTCTGTAAATCAACAGAGAGTTTTGAGGTTATATACTGAGTGAAGAATATAGAACTATACACGCACAGCTACTACCCTGATGGCTGATAATAATCTTCAAAAATGAGAAAACAGTTTTTTATAGTGTAAAGGAAAATGCTACTCTCAGTTTCCATGAAAAGAAAAAATGGACAAGAACAGGTCTCTCTGCTCCTTCTGTCTAAACAGTTGTCCAGCTCCAAGGCAACATAGCATATTGCTATTTGCATTTGCAATATGGATCCCACCATCCCAACCTAAAATTCAGCAAGCCTATACTGCTCAGCAAAGGGATAGGAGGAGATTCAGGAACTTCCTGGAGACTTGAGCTCAGCTGTGAGCGGGCTTCAGTTTTCCCCTGCAAGGAACCTGCTGTGACAAACTTGTGCCATTCCCCATCTACCATCTAAATCTAACTTCATTTGAGATGTGCGTAGGTAAAACATGATTAAACTGACTTTTCAGAGTGTGGTGTGTTAAAGCTTTTCTTTCACCATTATGATTTTGCCTAATGGGAAAAGATATATTATTATGCTCTCACCCAAATACAAATGACCTCTTTTGGAGGTCCGGAGACCTCCAAAGGGGGTGCAGCGTGCCTATAAATATATGGATTGTTTTAATTAAAATATGGAGGTGACTGTGTTGAAAGAGTGCTGTCTTTGCAAGACCAGAATTCCTGAGCAGAACAAGGAGCACAGAGCTAAGATGCCATTTCTTAGTGTGCTCAGGCCAGTTTTCATCTGCATGCAAAAGTGAGGACCTTGGGAACCCAGATAGCCAGTACTGTGTGCTTACACACTCGTGCTGTGTATATATACTTAATAACTTTCTTTTGCTGCTGAGTATACACTTCACCTTTGAGGAACTCTGAGGGTAAGTATTTTCATTAGTTTGAAGATGGGGAAATTGAGATGAGAGAAAGCCAATGGCTTGTATAAAGACAGAAGTCCTGGCCAGCTCAGGACTGTGAGGCCAATAGTTCTGTGTTCACACCATGCAATCACAGCACTGTGCAACAATAACATGTTTCAGTTCATTCCCATTTGCAGAGGAGAATGTGATCATTCAAATAACTAAATAGACCCCTTCTCTGGAATGGGAATGCATCCCATTAAAACGTGTCATAAGAAACAAAGGTAGGCTAAGTTTGTACCTGTCCTCTTTTTTTCTCTCTCTTTTTCTCTGTTAATCACACCCACATTCTAAAGGACTTTGTAATTGAAGTGGCTGTTTATGAAAAGGAAACTTCTTAGGGTGGCTCAGCTTAATTGTGTTCTTGCTGGACTGAAACAGGATGCTTGGCCCAAACCTTATTTCCTTCATTTCACTCTGTTCTATTACAAGCACTTTCCTGCATCCTGCAGTAAGATATCGGTAGAGCTGCACCTTTTTGAGCAGGGGGCATTTGAAGGGATCACAGGAATTTTTATTTATCAATCACAGAGGCAACGGGGATGTCCGTGTCTTACCGCGATCAATTCCTCAGAGCCGCTTTCCCACTTTTCACTTTTTCCACTAGAGGGGGTTAAATGTTCTGGTTCAGGCTGCTACAAGAGCCCAAAATGGAGCTGCTTCTTGCCCACCTATGTTTTTACCTGGCACAGTTAACTCACAAATACAATAATGAGCTGACAGTACTAGGACTTGAGGCCTTAATAACCGTTACAAAAATCATTATTTACCAGGAAATTAGAGAGGTGTCTGTTAAGTGCTTAAATTTCAACCTTCTGTCCACAAACAAGAAATCCAGCTGCCTGACTGAATCACCGCTAACTTCCCACACATTGGTTATAAGCTATATCTTGTTTATTTCTGCATACATTACTCTCAGTAAATGATTAGATTTGTCACCCATGACCCGGTATGCTGTTTGCAATTATTTCTTATACTAAATTAATCACTACATATTTACTTTGAGAAATTATGTATGATATATTGATGCATGCATGTGTATAAGTGTATGTGAGCACATGAACTTTGCTGATTGCCTTTCCTCTTTTATGGCAAATTAGAAATAACAGGCATTAAAGCTGGCTGAGTTATATCAATGGGGAAACTAGCACAGAGGGAGAGGGAAAATTACTATACAAACTTCTCTTTCTTTTGTATTTTAAGTATTTCCACTTATTTATTGAATTCTAAGGATAAGGACAGTCTAACCTTCGTTAGCAAATATGTGAACAGTTGTGGCTCTAAGTTTTAAGGCTGCTGGTGTGGATTGTACTCAGCCTCCCTTTTTCCAACTCCCGCGTCTTGTATTGTGCCTGGGTGGGATATCTCCATGCATATGGACTCTCACCCTATCTTTGGCACTTTGTCTAGGAGTAACACTACCCAGAGAATTACTTTGCAGAATCAGAGCCTTGTGAATTCCTGGGGAAAAGTAAATCACCTGACTTCTGACTTTTTCCTGGGTAAAGTCTCTCATTTATACAATGATAATAACATACAATAACATACAATGATAACTTGTAGTAGCCCCTTTTCTAGGAAAACTCCAGCTTCTGCTATGTATTGAAACAGGACTTCAATCAATTTGGGCTCCTGCAATGTTGTGTTTTTTAAAAAAAGCTTTCCATGTTTAGTTTTCATCTGATCTTTTAGATTTTTCATTTTCTCAGATTTCAATTCTGTAACAAGTTTTAGTTTTCATTGCAGTTCTTCCTCTATCTTCTCCAAACATAATTTCTTCTCAGCAGGAATTCACTCCCAGCAACTTCCAAATCTGAGCTGAATTTACAGATCCATTGTGTTTGAGTGGGTTCAAAATGAGACAGAAATATTCGCTTTTAATCTGTTATATTTCTGAGGTGCTAATTACTTTGCCACCTCTTATTTGCCACCCAGTTCAAACTGGCAACCCAAATGCTAAGAGAAAGTATTTTAATAATCTTATAAGAAAGTGATATGGAGTAACTTCTTTCTGCAACAAATAACTTGCTTCAGGAAAGGAATAACCACGACTCAGACAGTTATGATAATGTGGATTTCAAATCGTAAATGCTCCAGCTTGAAAGAAACCAGAATCATACCTATTAAAAGCCAAGGTTTAAGCACCCTCTTAGGTTCCATTACTTTTGTCCCTAAATATACTGTGCTCTATATCCACATACAAAGTGTGTATACATACAAAGTAACAGCATGTAAAAGTGCGATGTCCTTTCTTGACTATTTGTCTCTTGCTTAACTAATAGCAGTAATGAATTCAGGGACACTGGGGTTTATATCACCTCAGCAGATGATCATCTCAGTTATACCCTGTTGCAAAGCAGCAAGGCAGAGATGGGGGAGAGAGACAGTGCTTTGAAAGAAATAGCCTTTTACCTTCACAGAATGACTGTGTGTGTGAACTCTTACTGACACACAAATGAGCTGTGTTTCTTGAAGTATTACATTGTTTTGTCTTCTGGACTGCTTGGGGTTCTTCCAAGTGCAACTAACAAAGGCTTGAGGAAAGGATTCAAAACATCATGGGGGAAAAATATATCTTTACTAAAGATGAGCATGGATTTTTGGCCTGTTGCCAGGTACATAGGGGAGGGTGCACTGAGCTCATGTGGCAGCAGCAAGCCCCGGGCAGGCACCCAGCTGCCCGCACTGATGGCAGGGAGCCACTGCTTCTCTTGCTATGTGGGGAGCCCAAGCAGGATGTAGCAGAGAAACATGTCTGGGGAGGAAGAGGAGGGAAGGGGGCATCCCTTCTGGGAAACGCTTCTGTGTACGCTAAGCAAGACTTAATCTTAGGCGTTTTCTTGGTTGCTTGCTTGCCTCCCTCTCCTCTGCTCCCAACTTAAAATATGGTTCATCACAAATGAAAGAACCGTTGTTCCAGTTAAACAGTAGCAAACTGTGTGGATTATAGACAGACAGACAAATGTACTAAGCAGAGATTATTTTCTCTCTTTATAAAGCAGAACCTCTAGTAGTGAACTGGCTTGCCTTCAAGAGATAAAACCAGTGAAACCAACCTGCTACCCACACAGTTGTAGCTAGGTTTGTTAATCAATTCAATATCAAGTTCAAAATCTGTAAGATTTTGTTTTCTCTTTTGGACTCAAAAGAGGCTGCTGTGGGCAGTTCTGGCAGTAGGTTTCATTGTATGAATTGAAATATTCAGTGCCTGTTCACACATGAAAACATAGTTTCATGGGAAGTGGTTTTACCAGTACCTGAACTTAAAAGCCGTGTAGCTTCATATGTATATAGCATTAGTCAGTTTTGTCAAAAAGTGTATGCTAATGGTAAAGTAAAATATCACATGATTGTGTATACTTACTTACTTTGCAATCCCCAAACTTACAAATCTTTCATTGAAAAAGAAATAGACAAATAGCATAACTTTGGCCTATGGATTCAGTTTATAGTGGGTATGACATATCTATGTATGCAGAAGACACTGCCCATCCTGTCTATAAGCCTCCCAGTTGCTCAAAACATGTGGGATGAGTTATCAGATATAGATACATACATACAGTGTGTGGTACTCCAGGTGTCACCCTGCCAGGTGACCCAACACTAACTGTGGAAATACAGCTCTTAAAAATGTCAACAGCACCTTCCTACAAGGACACCTTTGGAGAACTCTTCTCCTTTTAGGATTAAAATTAACAGTGGCTAGCAGCATACCTGAGGAAGGCCCAGTTAGCACCTTTTAGCTGTTTCGCCTGTGCAATCACAGATACCATTGAACACAGCTGCCAAGATGATAATCACTTTCAGCCAGTGACATATTTCATGAATGCTACAGTTTGAGTGGAGCATATTTTTTGATCTGCTATCCTTCCCTCCCCTATCTGTCAAAAGTTGGTTATAACCAATTGGCACTCATACAACACATCTTCTAACTAGCCAAGGAGCTTTAAAATAGCTTCACCTACTTCTGTTCTAATTTTTCAGAGAGGGGATTTTGAAGCAAGAGGAGCTGACATGCCTCTCACTCCAGGTCACACAGGAAGCAGTGACAGAGATACAGTTGTAACTGGGCATGAATCCTGTTGGTTACCTTTGTACCTTGGGTTTTCCTCTGTGCTTACCTTAAGCATTTTTCCTCCTCCCGTTCCTGTCTGACATCCTTTACTAGAAATTTGCTAATCTCAGGATTATGCAAGGGAGCATATTTTCAGTCATAGGATGCTCACATGCTTCACAGACTGGGGGGAGCTTGAGATCTCCATTGCACACTCATTGCCTGACACACACATGCATACACTAGTACTGGCTGGGCATTGGTCATCAGGGAATTGATTACGCCAAAAGGGGTGAAGATGTGAGCTTGTAAATTACAGTAACAAGCAGGATCGCGCACCTACCACCTCTGTGGAATAAATCTGGCCAAAAAAAGTCATTCCTTTTGCTATAAAAATAGCCTTCATCTATGTGCATTCTTCTGTGATGAGCTGTGTCCCCACAGAAATGGTAATCCTGACGCTTATCAGTGAGCTGCTTTTTAGGAAAACAAGGGTGAGTAGTGTAAACAGGTTGTAGAGGAAGGTAATATGAGAGTAGGATGGTTATTAGTTTTCAGTGCCATTCCAACTGTTCAGCAACTAAATAGATTGTGACTGTGAACAAAGGAAACTGAAACAGGAAAATATAGCTTTTCCAGCTCCTGAGTGTTTCAAGAGGTGCAAACTGATCCCCAATAAAACACTGTAACATGCTATAAACCAAATACTAATTATTTAATTATCCTGAATGTGACAAGTCTTTCAAAACTGCAGAAGGCCAGGAGCAGCCTAACTACATAAGCAGTGTGAAAGCTCACTACTTAACGACTGATGTTGTTCAGGGCTCCTGGCAGTCTTCCTTGGTGCCTCTTCCTCTTGTCCCATGCCTGCTGATGATCAAAATTCAGTCCCTGTTCCCTTTCATTTTCCTTTTTGGCTCCTAGTTTGTCTCATAGTCACTTTTGGGTTTGAAAATCCCCTTTCTCAAAAAGAACATTTAATCAGCCGCATGAAGGTCTTTACTATTAACATATCAGTATGAATCTAAGAAAGAGAGAAGAATATTCCAGATAGAAACAGCTGGTAGCTGGGTGAGGACTTCAGGAATATTACAATTGGAGAGCCCTTGCTGTGAACTCTTGGATTTGCTCTTTGTCTGCAAGCCTGGCTCCTAATCCCTGCTCCGGATTTACAAATACCAGCCCTGCTTCTGGCTTGGAGGATGAATATAATAGAGTTTTATTGTGGATTTTTTCTGAACAAAAGTCCATATTAGAGACAACCTGAGTTTTCCAAGCTTTTTTGAGGTCAGTTAAAAGATAAAATGCAAACAACCCACCCCCCAGTAATTCAGAGCTCCATTATTGGTCTGACAAAATTTTGTGTGAGGCTTTTTTTATATGCCTAAAATACCCATTTCTGCAGTTTCCAGAGAGACACTTGACTTTTTGCTTCTATCTCCATTTCATCCCTATGACCTGCCATCTTCTCTTCTGGGCATTCTTTCCTGCTTTGACTCTTCTGCACAGTGCCCTGAAACTGGTGCCAGAAAAACCTCTGGTATCCCTGCCCAGGAACATTCACTGCTCAGGGGCTCACCCTGTATTCCAGCAGTTGCTGGGATGGTCCAGAGCTCAACCCTACTTCAGGCCTGGGCTCTTCACCTGCAGCAGCAGATCACACACAATCAGGTGTTTCGACTACACAATCATAAAGCAAAATAAGCCCATTTAAGCTGATCCAAAACAAAAGCTGGTTTTACTAGTGAAATTTCAGGTTTATCTTCACATAAATATTTTTCAGAAACAGATCATTGGTTTACTCATCTCTTTACTTTGTTTTGATTGGAGAGAATTAGTTCTGTCAGAGTCAAACAAATAAAAGCCCAAACCAAAGGTAAAAAATACTTTCCTGAACAACCTTTATTTTTTGGCAAAAGGTTTGCAATCAAGTCTCGTCTGTCAGAGTGACTAAGAGTGAATGGATGGTGGGACACATGGTCTCCTTGAAAGCCTTCATGTGCTGCTATGTTATCTGGGGAAGCCAGATCACCAGTCACATCGCATGTGTTTTAAAATATTTTTGAAGTGAAACTCTTGAAAAATAGTACACAAACCAGTGGCATAGGAAGGGGGTTTGTGACTGTACACACATGTACATTCTCCGTGGGTTCATTTTTTTTTTGGTGGCTGAAACTGAGCTCCAGAAAAACTATTTAGGGACACATGTAAGTGCCATTGACTTTCAGTCAGCAGGTATGTGACAATTACGATCAAACTATTTAACATGTGCACTACAAGTTTTGCTCTTCTGCACAGAGAAGGCTTTTGAGTTTTCAGATGCTGATATCAGCATGTTGAAATGTTTCCTGTGCCTTTGACTTGACTAGTGGCGAGCTGCAATCTCATTCTCACCAAGGTTCAGTGCATGCAACCTCTGAGAGATTTAGACAGCTTTGTGTGCTTATATATTTTTGCTGCTTCATGTTGCTGATATCTGGTACCTCCTATAGCTAGGTAATATTTGCACATTGTATATAATTATTGTTTATGTAATATTAAGTTACATTTATGACTTAAATGGATAACTATACAAAGCTGTAAAGTTCCACAAAATAGCTCTGCGGTATAAAATATGATGTAAATTATGGCATAGTTATAATGTGTTTCTGATACTGTGGACTGTTTTCTTATACCACAGAAACATGTGAAAATAGCAAGAAAGTAGTGTTTGGGTTTGTTTTTTGTTTGTTTTTTTTGTGCCGTGTTGTGTGTGTGCCCCCCTGCCATGCCATTTATGATTTCTAATGCCATGTCTTCCATCCTGTTCCACAACAAGAGTCAGATACTCTTGTTTAACCGTTAAGGTAGTCTGAACAACTTGATTACAAATGACAACAGTTCTGAATAGCTACACTAAGAAAATAAAAGACAAACCCCAGTCTCCGATCCTGGATGCAGACTGACTGCCAGAGTAGTTCCCACAGTACTACCGAGATAGCTAGGTTCATTTTGGAACATCCAGCTGTGAGGTGACACACTTAATGCACCAGTGATCTGATCCAGTATAGAAAATCTTTGGGGCCTGATTCTCCAGTGCCTCTCACCTTGTGCAGTCATTTGTAGTGAACAGTCTGAATGCCTACACACTGTAAAAGCAGAATATAAAATATTTTGCACTGCTTATCCTTCACTGCATACCTGTAACCCAAAAGCAGGTGCATGAGGTGAAACAGGCTTTAAGTTTCTGAGAGAATTTTATTTGTCTGGCATTGTAAGACTTGTGTTTTCTTTAAAGGTGAAATATAAAGATGTGTGACCTTCTAGGCAGTGATTTTATGAGCATTACCATAGGATGCTTCCACAGAAATAGAACATGCACACACTGAAAAATATGTAGGTCTAATAGTCAAAACACAGATTAGGACATGCTAAACCTGAGCCTTTCTTCAGAAATTCAGATCTTGCTTGTTTAAACTGTTGTTTCCTAACCTAGCAATCATTTCAGAAAAGGAGCTCCAATGCCAATTTTAAATCAATGATTGCTCTGTTACAAATACAAAATGACATCTCATTGCGTTGCAACTTCCTCTCCTTTTTGTTTTTATGATAGTAATTTGGGGATATTAGGAACTGTGTTACTCCACAAAAGATGGTAGTGCAAGAAAACACTTTGCGTGAAGAATGCTGTAGCAAAAATTGTATACACTGTATGATTTTTCAAACAAAGATCACAAATTAAAGAACAGTGCCTTTGACTGGGGATTTGGCCGCTTCTTAATTTTTGTTTGATTTTGTTATGTTTGTTTTTCTTGAGGGTACTGTTTACTGTGTATATGCTGGATAATATATAGCAGCTGTGCTAAATTTTAAACAGGGTCACAATTTGTTTCTGATTTATTTTAATATTAATTATTGCACCTAAACATATATTTAACCCCCCCTCTATCTAGTGGCACAAAGCTTGGTTATATTCAATATTAGAGGCTTTTAGCAATAATGGGAAATTTGAGTCATTTTTTTCTGTCCTTTTACAGTATTTTTTTATTTTGTTTTCATTTAAGGAGTGTTGTAGAGATATCAATCTTATTAAAACAGTATATACAAATCCCTGTTCCTGTGCTACTGATAAGACAGTAAGTGCTCAGTCCTGCAAAAATGCACTCACAGGAAATGGCCTCTCTTTTCAGAAGTCATAGATGATTTGTTTACCTCCCTTTTTCAGTCAATCACCAGTGTTAACAAATGGGGCTAGATTAAAAAACTTCAGACACCTGCTTTTGCAAAACCCTGTGCCACCTGAGACACCACAGCTTCTCCAATTCCTTGAGCACCCAAAACTCCTGATCTCTTTGAAAACCTTGCTGCAGTCCTTGCTTGAATTTAATATGCAGGCTGTGCAGAATGCTGCGCCATGCTGACATAGCTGAAATACTTGGGGGTCTGGAAGTACCACACTTGCGCTGTCCTAATGGTCTGCCCTGACTAATCAGTCCTAAGTGACCCCTGCTGAGCCATGCAAGACACTTTCTTAGTGGTCTCCATAGTAAGTAAGCATCACCACATGGTTTCTCATCCTGCAAGTGCTTCTTCCACCTCCAGTGGAGGCTCCATGAAAAACACTATTAATTAACCTGGTGGTGTGGTAAACACCCGAGAAAGAAAGGGGATGGCCAGAACATATGCATGAGACCATCAGCTGTGATCCTTGACTGGCTCTTTTGCTTCTGGTAGCTGTGTAAGTGAACCTAGAGTTTGGGTGTCTTGCTGCCTTAGGCTACATTAATCATTTCTTTCTGCGTCATGACATGTAAACTCTGGTCTTGAGGTGCTGTCACTTGATGAGGTAATCTGATATCAAGAAAGGTATGTTATTCTGTTAAAATATAGTTGGGGGAAGCATAAAATATTTTCACGGCCTTTGTGGCACCATGGACGTAGGCTGAAATGTTGGATTTGGAATAAATGCTAGTACACATTTATTTATCTGTTGGAATTTATGGAAAATTTCAGTTAATGTTCAGTGTGGACTAAGGCTGAAAAAAATGGAACTTTGCAATTGGATTTGCACCTAGGAAAGAAGCAAAGCTAAATGAAGTGTTGGAGGGTCTAGGTCCTTCTTGGGGAAGGGTTGAGGGGTAGGCTTCAGACATGAGCTCATTCTAAAAAAGAGATTTGGGTGGCTCTGCCCTAATTTGTAGCTTTGCAATCCCTGCACTGGCCCCACCTAACTGTTTGACAAGTGAAAATATTGTGTTAATGAAGTTCCAGCCTGCTTCTTAAATCCATCCTTGTGACTGTCTTCATTAATCTCTGTGTCTTGGTAGATTATGATTATTTTTATATATGTGAGTAATCTCATTGAAATCTAAGAGTTACTAATGGTAGCATGATAGATGAGTGTTGCTTGGGCCTTTAATCCATTACTGAAACTGAAAGCTGTTTACAGATTCTTGTAATACTTAATTTTTGCTTAGCATAGACAACTGGACAACTGAAAGCAAGCATCTTAACTTTTTCAACTGGCTTCCTTTTTTCCTTTTTTTTTTTTTTTTTAATCGTTCCGCATGCCTGCAATAGTTTAAATTACAGAACACCAAATCAACATTTAATTTGATCATCATTTCCTGTTTCTTTCAGTTTTTTACCCACCTTCTACTAAAAATAAATATATTCCTTATTTAGTTAATAGGACCTAAATGTGGGATCCAAACTGCATTTAAGACTAGCAGTTTTTCTGCTGAAACACAACTCCTCATTTAGTTTGAGGAACCAGTTATGAAACTGGATAGAGACCCCTATCCAGGGACACAACAGCAGCACATTTTATGTTTTGTAGAAAGTTATTTTGGATGTCTTTTTTAATTATCATACCTGGGATTTTCTCTTGCCTCTGGGAGAAAGGAGACAGGACCTGCATGGAAGCATATTGCTTCAATTTAAGTAGCAGAGGCTTTTCCTGCTAACAGAAATCAGAGCAAGTATCACCCTGATTTCATTATGGAGAAGTAGATAAGCCATGCTGAATGTAAAAGACGAGAGTGATACTTTGGCTGATTAGGGCCCCATAAGGGTGTTCTTGTGCTGATGCACTCTGATACAAAAACAAATGTTTGTAAGTTCCTAAGTGGTTTCTTCATTTTGATATGGCTTTAAGGTTATCACAGTATCTCCTTAATTGGATTACTTTGGCACAAAGGTAGTATCAGTTTATAGGACTTGGGCTTTGTTCTTCAGTGCTATCATTTATACCTCTGAAAGGTAGCAATAAAATACTTCCATATAAGAAAGGTAGGATTTTACACCAGCTCCTGTGAAAATGAGTGCTTCAGGTTGCAATGTAGTAGAACACTGGAGTGCTCTGAAGTTTTTAGGAGGATGAGGCAAGAAGGCACACACAGTCACTCGTGAAGAGTGGTACTGAAGGGATGAAGTCAGGGAGAGATGGCACCAGATCAGGCCTGTGCGAGCAGAGAGATCTGCCTGTGTGCTTTTTATCTTGTGGAGTCATGCTTAAAATGGCAATTGCTGAACATGTGGTACAGGGCTGCGGTCAGTTCAGTGAAAGCGGACTTGTATATAAACCACTTTCACTAAGCATGCACAAGTTGATCTCTAGGTGCATGCTGCTCACTCTAAAGGGGAGGTGATACCTATTGTTTAAACACAATCATGTTCCACGAAGCCTGGAAGAGAACCAGGCTCAAGTCATGCCTGGATGGGGCTTTGAACAACCTGGTCCAGTGGAAAGGGGTTGGAACTAGATGATTTATAAGGTCCCTTCCAGCCTAAACCATTCTAGGATTCCCTGGTATTGGGAAACTGAAAGTTAGCCAAAGCTTTGCAAATTTCTGGTTTAAAACAGGTAGCAGTTTTTTGCACAGGAGACCACCTTTCATTGGGTAAGTCATCTCAAAAATTTTCTTTTGTGCTTTCTTTACTTATTCAGGGTAGAAAAGTGGCTTGATTCTGTGCTGCCAGCTGTGTCCAGCCTGTGTATACTAACATTTAACATCCTGTGCTCTCAAATACACAGGGCTAAATAAGGGCATGTCTTTAGTTTTGACTCAAATGCATCTGGTTGACTGAATTTTTTAAAATGAACAAATGTAGAAATGGTAACAAACTTTATATAAATATATATCTCAAAAGGTAGAATGAATCTTCAGCAACAAATAGTAGGAATCAAATCATTATTGGCCTTTATAATGATTGTTTTAAAGTGTTTGGAAACAGAATTATAGACTTCTTGAGGGATGAAATATTGCCATTATTTAAGAAGAACTCAAATGCAGCCAGTACCAGTCCAATGGGACTTTTTTTTCCCCTTATAATTCTCTTTTCCACTGAACACCTTAATCCTATTGTAGTAGTAGAAAAATACAGCTCCTGCGGAGAGCATAATACAATCTCACACCATTGTGCTTTTGATCTTCAATAAAATGCACCCACATTTGGCTTTCTCTCTTCACTCCAGATTAGTTTTGGACCCAACCACTGTAATTCCTTTCTTGTGTTGAACTGCAAGGAACTTCATCATGATTGTAAAAGTTGGCA
>JAOEHY010025925.1:0-11484 GCA_025447955.1 Psilopsiagon aurifrons
CCTGGAGAAGAGAAGGCTGCGTGGAGACCTCATAGCAGCCTTCCAGTATCTGAAGGGGGCCTATAGGGATGCTGGGGGGGTACTCTTCATTAGGTACTGTAGTGATAGGACAAGGAGTAATGGGTTCAAGCTTAACAGTTTAGATTGGATGCGAGGAAGAAATTCTTTACTGCAAGGGTGTTGACACACTGGAATTGGTTGCCCGGGAACTTGCGAATGCTCCATCCCTGACGGAGTTTAAGGCCAGGTTGAACAGGGCCCTGCGTGTCATGGTTTAGTGGGAGGTGCCCCTGCCCACAGCAGGGGGGTTAGAACTAGATGATCTTAAGGTCCTTTCCAACCCTAACTATTCTATGATTCTATGAGTTGGAAAAAAAAAAACCCTCAAACAAATTGCAATTAAAAGGTAAAACAGTTTAAATGTACTGGGGGCACGTGTTAGCCAGAACCCCTGGGTTTTTTCAAGATTTGGAAAATAACACATCTCTTTCTGGGTAGTTTCATAGGCTTTTATGAAGCTATCAAAGTCAAAATTAACAAAGTCGATGCCATTAGAGCTACAACATATTGCAGAAAATTTGAAGTTGTATTTATTTTTGTGCTATTGTTGACCAACCCATCTAGACTTGTATACACTTCCAACAAGCTTCAAATGTTCTAAAGTTCATTTTAGAGCTCAGATTTATTTAAAATAATTAGTTTTGAGGAATCAGAATTAATGCCAAGATTTATTGTATTACTTCTTCACTATTTTGACCAAGAACAGGATCACATTTTCAGACATTTACATATGAAGTACATGGACAAAATGAACAACCAGGTTGTTCATCTGCTCTTAACTCACATACATCAACATACAGATTGAATGAGCAAGCTTTGAAAGCCAGATGTAAATGCTCACATTTAGTATTTTAATCCCTATGTCTGTATTATCACAAGAAAACCAGCTCCCTTCATTTAACCATTGTAAAGCCTGAATCTTCATAAATTAAACTTCTGTGTGCAATAAAACAGAAGCTGTAGTAAGTCTTTTGGGTTGACCATGAATTTCAGTGAAATACAGTTTTTTTAGAACAGTTATTCAGTATGGTACCGCATGATGGAGATTCCACCCATTTTTGCTAAGAACCTGAATTTCAGGAGTCCAAGGTGCAATAGCACTGCCAGCTACACAAGGAAATTAATTACATATATATATTGCAGCTTTTCAAAAGGCATACTCAGGACAAAATTAGTAAGACACAATTATCAGAAAGTGTTTACATTGCCATGGAAGAAAATATGTCAAAACAATACATGATACAGCTTATTTTTCTTCATTCAGTGATAGAAAAATAATTTTTGCCTTTTATTTTCACTACAAAGAGAGAGGATAAATTTACAGACATTACACAAGCAGACTCTCAAATATCTAGATTTTTTTTTTTTTTTTTCAATTTTTTTATCCCTACGCTAAAATGAAAAGAGAACTATAATTTTCCAACTTTTTCCATTCAGCTTCAGGCAAGCAAGACAAACCCTGAATTAAAATACATCAGTGTATCATGCAAAAGGTTGCTCAGAACTAATTCAAGTATGACATTAAACAGGATTTGGGGTGTTTATCCGCATCTCTAGAAGAAGTATTAAGGGCAAATGCATTTCAACCACCATTCAAAAATAAAATTGTCATAATTCCGGAACTACAACCTCAGTAATTTTGTATGGGTTTGTTTTTTTTTTTACTCCAGAGGTAAATATATTTCTTATCTGTTTGCCTGCCTTGATTCTTAGCTGCATGATCTTAGTTGCCATGATTTGAAAATCAGGCTGAAGAAAGAAAAAACCTTTAATAAATTTATGCTTGGAAATGTAACTAAAAAGCCTCAAGTGACAGCTTCAGTATTTTACGACTGTGAATTTACAAAAAAAGAACACTTTAGGCCAAAATGTAGTGTAAATATATTGGCTCCCTAACAGAAACTTAAGCAAATGCCATTTCATTTTCTGAAAGGATTCTTACCACTTCTTCCAACACCTACTGCATTGAGTCACATGTGCTTCAGGCAACCGACACTGCAAATCATGGGGTTTACCCTTCTGCTGGTGGTAGTGCTGGATAAGATGGACAGAGGTCCAAACAGAGACTGAAGTATTTAAATTATGTTTTAGGAAAAATAGAGCTATCTTCTTTACGGTGCAGAATATCTCCCCTTAAAGAGACAATAATGACAAACACACAGAGAAAAACAAAACCAAAACTTAAATGTAGCTTTAATACCACCTCTTATGCTACCCGTGTAACAATCTCAGGCACTGATGCACTCTGGATTACCTGTCAGTAGGCTACAAACTTCATAAGGACTACAGGTTCCATCTGTTCATCCATATACCTTATTAAAGCACAAACTGACCACCATGCCAAAAATGCAACCTAGCAACTTTCCATGATGTTTAAGTCATCCTTTTAAAAAGTGACATCAGCTTAATATGGTGAGTACTCCAGACTATGAATTCTATACCCTTTCTCACTACATGGCATCATTTTGCACTTTCAGAAAAGGGGAAGTCTTCTCCACAATATCACAATGGTATTGATTTGTGAAATAAAAGGAAGACAAGAAACAGCTCATCTGGTTTTGATTACCACATATAAATGGTGACAAAATAATCTCCCAGTTACAGAGACAGATTTGATTAAAGACATCAGAGTTCAAACACACTCACTAGCTACGCAAACAGAAAGAAGTGTGCCAGCGTTTTCCAAATGCCTCAGAATATATGAAGGGAATCTATACACAAAATGTTCTACAGAGAAAAATAAAGTTCATTTAGAAATGAAGGTGCCAAACTATCAGCAAACATATCCCCATTCAGTATTTTAAACTGTCCTTTGAGCAGTCTGATGAACAAGTTATATACAGTGAAAGCAAGTGTGTGCACAGACATTGTGCTAGCCCAGGTCTAGGAAACAAAAAGGAAAAAAAAAGACCTTCTTCAGTAACATATTTGAATTAAACAGACCTGCATTAAGAGAGTGTTACAACCCTTGCTACTTCCTCCCACATGATTTAATTGAAAGAAGGTTATTGTTTAAAAACAAAAGGGCTATCTGACAAGAACATACTGACATCTGCTGGCATTCTACAAATGCATTTCTCTAAAGATTAGGATTTAATGCCCTCAACATTTTCTTCTTGTCTAATTGGGATGTATAACAAATTAATATTGTCTATACATCAATATGACAAATTAAAGTAGTATACTATAGTTCCAAATGTTAAAGTGTGCATGACATTCTGTAGCTAAAGAGTCTTCACAAACATTATTCACTTCCATATTTGATTTCAAAAGTATCACAGGAAATTATTTTTGCCTAATTTGTATAAAAATGCTCAGTGATAGGGCAGGAATTTACATTCAAATAATTATTTCCCTAAATTTCTTGCCAACAAAAGACTAGTATTTCCAGTTTACTATCCAAAGATTTAACAACACCTGTCACTCAGGCAAGGCTCATAATAGTACCTATTGTTCCACAGTAATGGTTAGTAAATTAAAAGAACAGATTTTATTTGTATTAGCACCATAAAAAACAATACATGTAAAGATAGCACACAAATCATCTAGCAAACCACGTATTAAAAGTGATACCTAAATACACTAGAGAAGATGCATTATCTCTTATCATTCCACACAATCTACACAGGTATTTTGATAATCAGGTTATAGTCCAAAAGACTGAACACCTTTCCAAACTACAGCATGTGGAAGTCACAAATTGTAGTCAATGCATGTAGTTTGCAAAGCAGCTTGAAGAATGGGGTTAATTGAAGAATAGGGTTGTAAATTAGTAACTTCAAGGACACTAGGCTTTGTTAGCAACTATAGAGATAAGAAAATTGCTAAGACAAGCATTGTGTAAGAATCAGCCAGAACCTGACTGGTGGTTACTGAAATGACAGTGATCCTAAAACTAAGCGAGGAAGGTGTGGCACGTTTTATGATGTAATGTATAAGTAACTCAATGAATATGTATGTAATCTAATTAATAAGTATGTTTAAGGACAATATAATCACAGCCTGGTTGATGCTCGGGAGGGACACGCTCCTTCTGGAGCTATCCCCTGTGTCTCCCGGTGCCACAGTAAAGAACATCTGCTCGTCAACTTAAACTTTGTTGGTGAGTTCCTGGAGATTACTCCAAATCTAGCTCTAACTTGGCATCACTGTGAAAATGGAATAGCCTGTAAATCTTCATACACTTCTAAATTTATTATTTGAAAAGCATGTGATATATTCATTTAACGTTTGCTGTTGGAACCGCAGCTTAACATTTCCTCCCTCGTGTGCTATAATACAAAGTTATGGTTGATAATTTAAAAGCAAAATAGAAGGAATTAAAAATTGTAGATCACAGTGTCAGCAACTCAGATGCATTGCACATACATACTGAGACATAAATTTAGTATTAAAAACAATTATACAAATCGTTAAATATGAATAACTGCCAGGCTGTGATTAGTGGAAAGCAAAATACCTTCCTTAGATTTTTGCATTTCCAAATCAACTGTCAGCTGCAAAGCCAATTCTTTTACACAGTTCATTAGCTGTATACATTCCCTGGCTGTGAAAGGATAAATGCAAACACCAAATTCACCTTTCTACTTCATTATCTCTGTCTGTTTTTACTGTACGCACTTGCATATTTTACGCTATGCACTAACCAGTGTCTGTATTTCTTAGGCCAGACATACTAGAAGTGACAGTAGTTTTTAAACATGAAAACATACAGAGCTGTCTTCCTTACAAAAGTTTAACTAAAAACCTTACAGACCATTAGAAAATTAGATCAATATGTGGTTCTGACAAGAGGAAGGAGAAGCAGTACCAGTTTGCTTGGCTCACATTTTTATATCTCAGCCATAAAGCAATGGTTCCCGTAGCCCTCGACTCAAAGGATGAAGACAGTATAGGCCAGCCTCTTAGGTAAAACAAACAGTACAGTGCAGTGTAAAACTAAGTGTTCACTGATAGCTTCCAAAGAGCTCACCAGGCAACACAGCTGGCTGCCACCAACAGAGGCACAATCACAGAGGTGTAAGCGTTTATGCAACACACAAAGCATCAGCACAAGAGCAAGCACTTCACAAGCAATTTCAGAAGAATCCAACTACTCACATACTCCTTAGTAAACACCATCCAGTTCACATAAGAAACACACAAGTCAACTCATGACACCAGTCATACTTCTCTTGTCACCAGTCTGCCCGTCTTTCGCAAGTGTGCATACTTCCACAGTTCTAACATGGGACATTTCTCACTCTTTTCAGCCCTGTGCCAGGGAAGACCACACATACAGAAGTGTCAAGTGGCAAGAGTACTGCATTATAACAAGTATTTGGAATTCCCTTTCACTTCCTCATTTGAGAGAATTTTTTATTAAATTATTCACACTTCTTATATATTGAACATCAGCAGAACAAATTCTTAAAATGGAAAAAAAGCGGAATATGTTATTACTCTAAAATCTTCCAACTTTTTAAAATACCATTCCAGATTCTTAAAATCCACAGCCGGCATTCCAGTGGAGTGAGAGAAAAAGCACATCCTTTGGAGATCCCCAAAGCCAGTCTTTGACTATGGTATCACTGGTTTCCCTCATTCTTAGACACTACCACCACAGCCACTACACAAGTATCAGGTCCGAGACATTAATGAAAATAAAAAGAAAAATCAGACCAGCTTTTTCCTTAGCAAGTTGGAGGACTCTAAGCGCAGTGATTCTCAACAGTTCAAGCTCCACCATAAACTGCCCTCATATGTATTGGCAAAACTAACACAGGAAGAAACACGAGGAGCTCACATGATAGAAGATTAAAAGACACCAACAGTGTTGTTCTTCCTTGTTATGACCAGTATTCTTTCCTATTGATTTAAATGAGAGAGGGGCTGTAACCCTTCAGACTTACTTTGGAAACCTTCAAAGGTGATGAAACTTGAGAACAAACTATATGCATTTTAAATAGCAAATTGAACAGCAAAGGCTGTATGAGGTGTTAGTGCAATGGAATGCAGCAAGTCATTTCTCATGGCCACGTGAAACAGACATGGACTGAAGACGTGCTTTAAAAGACAGCAACACTAAGATCTGCTAATATTAGAGGTGCAGTCTTCATTTAAGCACATTTACAGAAATAAACCAAATTCTTGCCTAAAATTTACCTCAGCTGATAAAGGTGTATCCACTTATGCAACTAGAAGAGCATTCCTATATAGGCAAATTTAACTCTTTTACAGCAAAGCACAAAGAACTGCAGGTGCTGAATAGTCTGATTGTGGCACATGCAAATCAGAAATAAGTAGAAAGAAAGAGTTCATCACCTGGATTCACTTGCTCTCAATTTTTACCTTACCAGCATGTATTATAATTTTCTTGTGAATAGTATGACCATATACCATGAAAATTTGTAACAAAACTATTCCAAGGATGACAACAATAATTTTTTCACTCCAATTTGTATTTTAAACAACTCCTAAGAAACTCAAAGATATTCTAACTTGAGAAAAAGTTAATAAATAAATAAAATTTTCCACATTAGAAATTAAGTGTCCAATCTTTCTGGTTTTTGGACAATGAGTAGCAAAATATTTAACACTTCAGCAGATAAAACATTTTATTATTGTAAAATGCACTATTCACTAGAATCTACTTACCTTAGAAATTTGGATTCACATTTTAGTCTACTACTTTCTAACAGTGCAAACACGCAAAGGAAAAATATGTCTGTTACTTTTAACGTCACGGGAAACTTCCTTATTTTCTTTGCTTACTTGCAAAGCTTTAACACAGAAAAGCATTATATTGACTTTTAGATGCATTTACTAAAAATTGTGTCTGCTTTAAAGATGTTTATAAAGCAACACAGATATTATTCATGCCCTGTTATTATTTCATTCAACAACACAGAACCCACCAAACACAGCAATAAAAAGCCCCACAACAAAACCCCAGCACACCACAATGTCAGGCATGCAATGTCAGTCAGAGATCAATTGCACCACAGTTCAGGACACAGACTGACAAAATCATCAGAATTTGAACTCTGTGGTCACCACTGTAAAATGACTTTGCTATCCAAGCCCAGATAATAGCGCTGATGGGAAAGAAGATGCTGGTACCTGCATTACTATCAACTGATGAGAGGCTTGATTTTTACCTGTATTACTGGTATTACTGCTAATTACAGAAAAATTTGCTAAAAAGCAGCCAAGGAGACAGTACTCTACAAATTTCCTCCAAAAGCCACATTATCTAGAGTAAGCCTTTAATGCAACCACGCACACTTCCTATCAGTACAGCCCACTGCATTCCAAGCAGCACACTGAAAACTTCAACCTCTGGCATCAGAAACAAAAGCCAGAGATCTGAGACATTTTGAGGAGGAGATACAGAACATTTGGTACCATATGTACCACACTGGTACTCTGTGGGGGCACGTTTATGTGCATGTGCGCAACTATCATAACGTATGATGTTACCAACATACCCCAGCAACACTCATCAGCACTGGTGTCCCTTCTAAAAGAAGGATTTTGCCATGTGTTAAACTGCCAGTTTAGCTATCCTTTGTCCTTTACTCCCCATTTTAAAAGTACTGATAAAATCTAAAACCAGCAAGTCAAGCAATTGGACATGATGAATAACTGCACTGGGTTTCGCTGGGAGAGTTAATTTTCTTCCCAGTAGTTTGTAATAGGCTATCTTTTGGATTTATGCTGGAACAGTGTTGATAACACTGGGATGTTTCAGTTATCACTGAGCAGCACCTACACAAAGTCAAGGCCTCTTCTGCTCCTCATCCTACCAGTGAGGATGTTGGGGTGCAACAGAAGGTAGAAAGTGATGCAGACAGGACAGCTGACCCCAACTGACTCAAGGGATATCCCATGCCCTGTGGTGTCATGCTCACTCAGCATGTGAAGCTGAGGGAAGAAGGAAAGGGGGATGTTCAGAGTGATGCTGTCTGTCTTTCCACGTCACCATGACGCATGACTGGAAATGGCTGAACACCTTCCTTCATTTGTGTGTGTGGCTTTTGCTTTACCTATTAAACTGCCTTTGTCTCAATCCAAGTTTTTTCTCATTTTTATCTTCTAATTGTCTCCCCCACCCAACCAAGAGGGAGTGAGCAGCTCTGTGGGGCTGAGTTGCTGGGTGGGGGCAAATAACATGGTTATTTGCATGTACAGGCCTCCCCCTGCAATTGCTGTCACAGGCAAACTGAAAAAAATAAACTATGAAAAAGACTGTGTGCAAATGATGTTCAAAGCATTCTGAACCCTTGCATGTGCAGAAGGACAGCACTTTCAGACCTCGGCGTTATTACAATGCCTCATGCAAACTTTCCTATCTCTTTGATAAATCACAGGTTTAGAAGAACTAGACAGCTGCAATAATAGCAAAAATAAAACTGTTGATTGCTACTTTTACCTCAGTAGTTCCAGAACCAACAGAGAAGAACACATAGGAAAATCAGGGGCTATCTGCACTTCCTTTTTTTTTTTTTATAATTTTTTCTTTTCAAAGTGGAAATAATTCTACTCGATACAAATGGAGACCATAATATCTGGATAGTGCAACACTCATGCTGGATTTTAGAAGATGAGGAAAACCCTTCAACTGAGCAAGAAAGGGTTCCTTGCTTTTGATGGTAATCAACAAAACTGACACACATCCACAGCATCAGCATAACTGTACTTAATAAGAGCTATTAGCATAAGAATATAACACTTGGCAGTGCAAAAGCAGATTACACATTTTTTAAAGAAAGTGGAACAATACTACAGCTTCTTGTAACAAAAACAATGGACACCTCTCATTATAACAAGAGATTTTTATGACTCGCTTATGTCTAATTATTTAAATACTTGGTTTTATTTTAATGTATGATTTTACTATCTTGTCCTTTATCATCTATTACTTCTGTTACATGCCCTGTATAAAATTTGTAAGGAAACTGCATCTTCCTAAATTTGATGACTAATTGCTTCTGTTTAAAAACTGTTTTAAATTATTTCTTTTCTGTAACAACAGGGTTTTACCTGGTACTCCAAGATGGTACCATGACCTCAACATCCCTTTCAGCTCCAAGAGACCCCCTACAGTGCTGCAGAACTCCTTAGATCCCAGTACCAGAAGTTTATTGTGATAAACAATTGGATACTCTATGGCAAAAAAAGCACCCTCATATTTAAAATAAAATATTTAGGTCCCTACATAGAGAGGTTTGTACATACTGAGATTTCCAGCAACACTCAATTCCTTTTTAAAATGCACTCACGTTCAAACATACATATCTTAAGAAAAGTGGCTCCCTGACTTCAGCAAAACAGCAGTCTGAATTGATTCAAAGGCAAGAATACAACCAGGAGGACTGAGACACTGGAAAAGATAAAACCTTGGTGTAACCACATTAAAAAGAAAAAAGAAGTAAAAGAAAAACAAGTAAGAAGTGTTACCATCAAGAGCTGATTATATACTTTGCTGCAGTGAAATGGCAATTCCTGAAAACAAAACTATGCTCAAAGTGATTAAAGGGGCCCGGGTACCTGTCTGTATCATTCTGGCCATTTGAACCAGCATGTCCCAACACACACTGATTAATCAGGTTGCTTATTGGATATGACAGTTCCCAGAATGAGAACGAAAGATCATATCAGCACCAAAGCCAACCAATTGGAAGGCATTTTACAGTGGCAGGAATTAAAGTATCAAAGAACATACAATTCTAGAATACTTCTTTATACAATGAAAGAGGAGTCTACTCTTGTGTATCATACCCCAGAGTGCTCTGTGCATTTAGGCTACCTGGGAAGCCCCTCACACTCCTCATTACAACTGGGCTGTATGGTTATTTTTCCCACAGTGGCATAAGATCGTCAATAACTTCAAAAGGAGAGATTCAAATTGGATATAGGGAAGAAATTCTTTACTGTGAGAGTGGTGAGGCACTGGTACAGGTTGCCCAGAGAAGCTGTGGCTGCCCCATCCCTGGCAGTGTTCAAGGACAGGTTGGTCAGGGCTTGGAGCAACCTGGTGTAGTAGAAGGTGCCCCTGCCCATGGCAGGGGGGTGGAACTGCATAAGCATAAGGTCCCTTAGAACCCAAACCATTCTATGATTTCATAATCAGTTACAGCTAGAGATTCAGATCTGAATCAAACGAAAGCAACACTGCAAAACAGAAACACCGAAACAGAAACAAATCAAAAACTCATGGTAGGTATCAGGGATTAGAAAACAGTAACAATGAAGGAATCTGCTTTCAAGTTGAGGACTTTCACAATGAAACAACTGTGCAAAAGATGCAACATGGACCATTTTGGTATCTGGCAAGAGTTCAATACTTACAATGACCAGGGGAAACCCAATCGGTCTCCTGTGGAGTCAGCTGCAGACTAACATACAATCATGACGGCAACAGAGAAGAGGTTATCATAAAGTGAAAGAGCCATTTGGAGAGTGTCCTAAATTAAGGAGTGGGAAAGGGAGGTCTAATATCCTGAAATGATCAGGAGGCTATCTAAATCCATTAATCTTCCTGCTGGGTCACTCTGTGTGCCTCAATTCAAACTGCACTCTGGGACTTCCTTAGCATTTATACTGTCACAGGCCTAAAATGGATATCACCATGTGGTAGACAACATTTTAGGTAGGTCATCTCTGATGCTGGAGGAAAAGACATTTAAGTAACAACTCACATACACAGTAGACAGCTGTGGATTGAGGGTTTGGTTTTGTTTTGGGGTTGGAAAACTGTAGAGTTTCACTGTAACAGTAGATAATATTTCATCAAATTATTTTCTGTGACACTGATCAGACACAACTACCCAGTAGTACGAAACTGATGCTTCAGCATCTTTTCCCACCAAAGAAGCAAGACTCTAAGCTCTGTGGACAAGGACTGAGTAGACTATGCTGCATCCCAGGGGAAAGTGTTGCAGAATTACATAAATCTGAAGACAGAAGATAGTATTCTGAACCCAGGGATTAATACTATATTCTGTATTTTCATATCAGGACTGTTTACAGGACCTTCATTTACTATTCAATTCATTTGCTCAACAAAGTATCCGCATAATATTGCACAATCCTTAATCTAGCAAAAAAATCCTAACTGTGAGAAAAGTGAATTTTGTTTTTTTGCCAGGGCAGACAAAGATCCCAATATTGGCTTTGACAACGACTATCAAGTCTTTTTCCTGGATCAGTGCCATTAAACATTGTATAATTCCTCTCTTCCTAAACTACCAAATGTCATAGAATCATAGAATTATAGAATAGTTAGGGTTGGAAAGGACCTTAAGATCATCCAGTTCCAACCCCCTGCCATGGGCAGGGAAACCTCACACTAAACCATATCACCCAAGGCTCTGTCCAACCTGGCCTTGGACACCGCCAGGGATGGAGCATTCACAACTTCCCTGGGCAACCCATTCCAGT